>CM056491.1:2090468-2104817 GCA_029783415.1 Anisodus acutangulus
GTAGAACCTGAAAATGATTATTTTTCAATCATGTGAAAGAATTACTTTTTAGCAAAGAGCCTTCTCTTTAAGCAAAATTTTTAGTTTGTACATAGATCCGATTACTCGTGGAGCAATAAGTGACCTTTGTTGTTCGGTAAATTAAGGTGCACTTGTTGGAGAAGAGCTTTGAGACGGAGAACAAGCTGGAGCCGGAGCGCAAGACCCAGCTAGCCAAGAAGCTTGGGCTGCAGCCCAGGCAGGTGGCTGTGTGGTTCCAAAACCGCCGTGCTCGGTGGAAGATCAAGCAGCTCGAGAGGGATTATGATCAGCTCAAATCCTCTTATGACTCTCTTCTCTCTGATTTTGACTCCATTCGCAAAGATAATGACAAGCTCAAATCTGAGGTATAATATTACCATATATTTGGTACTTGATCATTTTATTTGTCTACTTAAATCCTATTTTACACTGTATTAGTGATATATATTTCTCTAAGTTTGAAGGATCCTTAGGAATCAAGTTATCTGATGATAATTTTACATATATACACAAGTTTTTGGTAGGGCATGTTGAATACTAACTACTACTTTAGTAGTCTTGATGTGAGAAGAGTACTAAAGATTGTAGTACTTGTCCTTGAGGTCTTAATTTGTAACACTCCATCAGGAAAACCCAACAAATTATGGAACCCACCTGACTTAAAAACAATTTGTTCGATGATTATGACATAGTTCTTTAATATTGTATCTTGATTTAAAATAATCATGACAAAAAGTCACCTTTCTTGTAAAATTAGAGAGTCGGTTACAGTGACAATATAGCCAATTCACTATAGGAACATAAATGCATAGAATAACATGATCTTATTCACTATCTACATAGAGAAGTCTTTGATAACCCCTATCTAGAATATTAAGATATGTTTGTTGACGAATTTTGTCGGCGAAGTTGGTAATTGGTAGCAATTTTAATTTTAATTTTAATCTGACTTTGAGGTCATATTGACATATTCTGTGTAACACCTGGCCATCAATATTAGCAGTGGGAAACCTCACATCCAAAAGAAAATTATCTGTCAATATCCTTCTGAGTCACTCTTGCATCAAGCCAAATAAAATAGTAGCATCTGTTCTAACCCCCACTTTGTATGTTTTTCAATTACTTGGATTTCAATTCAATAAAGCGAATATACTTTTGGTATATAGGAAAACTTGCTTTAAAATATGCGCAGTGATGAAGACCTTACTATAGAGTATAGACTATAGTGGATGTATCACTATCAGTTACAGTACTGTTATTTGATAGTTTACCTTTATTTTTCAACTTTAATTTCTAAAGGGTTATTAAGTGATATAATGATAGAGCAAGTTCTGTGAGTTAACAATTTATAATTTACAATATCATGTTAAGTTGATCGACCTATAATAATAAGTACAATCTGACCTTTTTATAATAGTAATCCCATGTAATAATATTTCACCATAACAATCATATTTTTTGTGGAACAAATCTTTTATATTATATTATATTATATTATATTATATTATATTATATTATATTATATTATATTATATTATATTATATTATATTATATGTTATGTTCTCTATAATAACATGTTAGCAGTAAGGACCATCCGAACCTCATTCGGCAAAAAATTACACTGTATATACAAAGTTAAAATTATATTTTATGTTTATAAAGTAGATGTTGAACCCCTTAACTTCTTCGTGTGTTTAGTTCTTTATATTTTTGAACCCTCTTACTAAAAATCTCAGTTCCGCCACGGGCTATAGTAACAAAAAAATATCGGAACACGCGACTGTTGTTATAGAGATGTTTGACTGTAACTCTTTATGATATATTATTGCAAACCTGAAAAATAGGGTAATCACCTAATATAGTCGGTGAAATTACATTAATAATGAATCCAGAATGAAGATGGTTTTACGATTTAATTTATATTTACTAACAAAATAAAAAAATTACTTATATGGTTAACTTGATATATTGTAGCAGGTGGTAACCTGACTTATATTCAAGGCTGCTACTGCTAATCCCACTCTTTATGAACCATTATGTATAGTTATCTTTTACATAGTGTAATAAAATAAAATGCAGGTAGGTGCATTGATGGAGAAGTTGCAGGGGAAAGTGGTTGGAGGAGCAGGGGTAAGTAAAAAATCTGAGGTTGTGGAGTTAGATGCTATAACGACCGTTCAAGTGAAGGTGAAGGCCGAGGACCGGCTTAGCAGTGGCAGCGGTGGGAGCGCGGTGGTAGATGAGCATAGTCCACAGCTGGTGGACAGTGGAGACTCATATTTTCACACTGTTCATGAGGAGTATCCAGGGCCTGGAGGATGCAATATTCCCCCACCTGTGGATGGTTTACAATCAGAAGAGGATGATGGTAGTGATGATGGCAGCTGCCATGGCTACTTCTCTAACGTCTTTGTGGCGGCGGAGGAGCAGCATCACGAAGAAGGAGAAGAGCCACTTGGATGGTTCTGGTCTTAATTGAATCTTACAATATTTTGTATTACAGTTTTTCTTATCTATGCGCGCTTTGTATTATGAAATAAGTGTTGTAATTCATATGTATAATTTAAACATCTAGTATTAATATGCTTTTCTTTCTTATATTCTCTTGATGATTAGTTTTGATTCACGATATTTCTTCATATATATCTTAGATTTACTTTTTATTACGTGATAGATGAACAAAAATCATGACGGAAAGGAACATAAAAAGCAGAAAGCTTAGCTCATAATTGTACAAAAAGGGAAGGGGAAGACACATTTCTCCAAATTTGTTGTTTTAAGAGTTGAGACTTTCTTATGAAGCTAAGTTCATATTCGAGTGATATTATTTTTCGTTGCCAACCAAACCAAGTATCTAAAAGTAGTGTTGTCGAACTCTGGAAGGATAAATTTAGAGTGGATGTACAGAAACATCAATAACTGCTGATGTACTACACAAACATCAATGTATCATTTGGAACAGATGAGGATGCACCTTAGTTGAAGCAAAAGTAAACACTAGAGATAATATAAAATGATATTTATTGACAGTTTACACTTGTTAGTCCAGTGATTAGGCGCTTCCTGTGCTTAATTTATGTCTGAGTATTCGAGCCTTAACCTTGATAGTCACAGGCACTAGCTTATGAAAAATCCTGCACACGCCAAGCTGGATACACCAATATATAATACTGCTCTGATCTGTACAGTATCAGCACTTTCATGTTCACTACAGTTGTGATCTAAATGCCTCGCTACTATTGTCGCACAAAAATCAAAATAACTACAACTCCTATTGAAATATGGATCCACCAGTTGCAGAAGAAGCACAAAATTGGACCTCTCCTTTTTCTCTAGCATAAGAACAAATAGGCGGGTGAATTTATGTGCAGAAATTGGATTACGTGAATCCATGATCACCCGACTAAAATATGTATATTATATGTAAAATTCATAAAATATATCTAATATTAACTGAAATAACCGTGATTAAATGAGACCGAGTGGTGCATTGGTTAAGCATTGAGTTTAGTTCCTTAGTTGAGGGATCAAACCCTTGCTGTACTTTTGTGTCTTTTTTTTTCATTTAATTACTAAAGCAGTCGTTAAAAGCAACGATGCACACATGATCTTGAAATACTAGATTCTCCTCCGCAAATAGAAATATTCAAATACTATTTTGCTCTCCTTCAGTGCCATACCTATTTTTGTTGTGCCATTGAATGATCCTAATATCTTTCTCACAAGACACAATATTCAGAAACAAAAGAACAAGATTGGATCTGATTATCAAGTAGTTATGTGAATTCCTGTTCAATTTTTTTTTGATATACAGCTTTTCGGCTTACGCCAGATTATTCCTAAAGATAGTAGTCCCGGTCTCTCAGCATTACTATCAGTAAATCACGGGATGTGCCTGAATGACCGGCGTTTGTCCATGTGCAACACTAGTATATATGTACAATGTGCGTACTACCTAGAGATCGAATAGTCAATAGATGGTGATTTCTTTGCCAAATCAAGTTGTTGAAGATGGCGTGATTTGATGAGTGACAAACTCAATGCACCATTAGGGATGGCAATTGGGCGGGGCGGGTGCGGGTACCCCCTCCCCCGCACCCGTACCCGCCAAAAAAAATTATACCCATCACCTACCAGCCACCCGTGGCGGGTACAATTTTCAACATCCATACCCGCCTAG
This sequence comes from Anisodus acutangulus, assembly GCA_029783415.1. Taxonomy (NCBI): domain Eukaryota; kingdom Viridiplantae; phylum Streptophyta; class Magnoliopsida; order Solanales; family Solanaceae; genus Anisodus; species Anisodus acutangulus. Next base: position 2,094,671 of record CM056491.1, read on the forward strand.
GCGGGTATATTCCTATACCCGCCACCTACCCGCCACCTACCCGCCACCTACCTACCCGTCGCCACCCGCGCCTACCGTCACCTACCCGCCACCCATTTTTTTCACCTCTTCCCATTGCACAACAAAGAATCAAGAAAATAAAATTTCTAAGAAACCCAAAAATTATCCACCCAAATAACTATATATTACAAATGTAGACAAAACTCGAGATATTATTTTAGCTATATAAGCTAGCGGCGCGGGTAGGCGGGTAAGGCTGGCGGCGGCTGGGTAGGCGGGTAGGCGGGCGGGTAGGCGGGTAGCGGGTAGGCGGGTAGGCGGATATGACCGCAAATCCACCACCTACCCGCCTACCCGACGACATTTTCAATACCCATACCCGCCTACTACCCGCCAAAGTTATTATCATCTCCGCCTAATCGCGGGCATGAATGAATCCAAAATTATACCCACCTGCCATCCCTATGCACCATATGCTGGCAGTGGCCAGTGAGGCATCCCATGTGGTGGACCTGAGTGCTGACTGCTGAGTCACATTTTTTGTCCAATCAGCATATATTATAAATATGAAAATCAGATGGGATGGGTCATCACTCATGTCCAATATGGCCCATAATGTTGTGAACTCACATCTTCAGTATCATGTCAATTGTATTATCAATTAATAAGCTAGCGAGACAATAAATAATGAATATGTTGAAGTGGTAAGTATTCCTTTATTATTAAATAGAGGTTTGGAGTTCAAGTCCATAGCATGGAGTCCTCTTTATTAAGGAGTGTTTTACCTTCTAACGTGTGATTTTCTAACATGAATTCAGATTTAATTTGACTCCAATATGAATATGAATATAGGTGGAAAACTAAGAAAAAAACCGGTAAGACATGATGAAAGTTCTACTAATTTGTACTTCCATTTTATTTTTCTTTGTTTATAAAAGAAGTATTTGCAATAAAAGTTGCATATTAGAGCTATTATAATCTAATGTTAAATTATAAATCCTCCTCCGACTGTCCAACACAAGGAAATCATCAAATGGACAGCACTAGGGGTGAGCATCGTAGTATTGGAAAATTCGGTACGGTAATATCGGTTTTTAAAAATACTATACAATTACCGTACCAAATTAATTCGGTATGGTTCGGTAATTTTTAAGTTCGATTTCGGTATTTTGCTATACGGTAAATCGGTACCATAGTTTGTTTGACTTCGACTTATATATACTCATATAATAGAGAATTACAACTTCGGATATTCAAGCAATGTCTCAATATATCGTAATAACACCTTACACATGTAAATATATTCAAAAGAAAGCACAATGAATCCCTTTCATAAATCAATTACACAAAAAATGTATTTCAATCAAGATAGATTAGTCAAAATTTTAATGTGCAAATAATTAATATTGTACTGATACTTGTTTATATATTTTAGTATTATAATACTAATATATATGAATTATATATGTAACTATATACTTCAGTATGGTATTCGTTATTTCAGTATATTTTTTATCAATATCGAATACCAAATTTTTAAAAAATGCATACCAAATATCATAATATTAAAACCACGATATAAAATATTTCAATTTTGATATGGTTTAAATTGGTCGACTCATTGTATTAAACCAATCGTGACATTGTTAATGTGGAAGTTTTTAAATAACAATGGCTTTAAAGCAACAACAGAAATTGACTCAATCTCATTCAACATTAGAAAATGGAAAAAAGTATATAACTATTAATTTGTGGATCTCAACTATCAAGATCAGAAATAGGATAATTTTGGCATAGCGGCCAAATTTTGATTGCCAACGGTATTCACATTTATTTAAAAGAATCATTTTGCTAGTATATAATTAGCATTTTGTGGATCAGAAAAAAAGAAGTACTCATAGTATATATTTTATCATCAACTATGTATATAATTATCATGTGTGATCTCAACCATCAAGATTATGCTGTTGAAGTCCACAAAACCCCCAAAAGATATAATTTTGACACTCCGGCCAAATTTTGATTCCTTATTTTTTTTAACGGTAGTCATTATACCATGTATAATCATTTTGCTAGTGTAAAAAGATCAATTATTTCTATTACAATTCAAATTGAAGATTTCAAATTCTAATCTTCTTAATGATACGGAAGCATTATTGTCTAATCAACGACTTTCCTATTTTTGGTAATTGTTAAATACAATAACAACAAAATAATTAGCGGAGAAACAGTTCTCGTCTTATGATGTAGCACCAAATTCAAAAATTGTTTTTCTTCTGTTGAAAGGTTAGTTCAAACTTTCATAAGCGGGGGATTATATATGATACTCACTCCATTCCATTTTATATTATAGTGTTTAAACGGTAGTTATTTTTTTTTTTTAAATTATGATCTAAAATAAATTATAAAAATTAGTACGGCTAGAAATCATTTTAGCAAGGGTAAAAAGGTGGATTTAAAATTGAATTATTATTAGTGTATATATTTTTTGAGACATACTAAAATGAATAGTGACACATAAATTTAGACTTAGAAACTCTATAAATTAATACTCTTAGGACCACCAAAATTTATTAATTAAAAGAGATATTAATTAATCGATAAATTAATAATTAATAATTTATATATTAATTAATATTTTATCAATTTATAGATAAATTTATAATGAAATACCAATTTAGAAACACCCTTCAATCTTCCACTTCATTATGCTTCTTGTGTTCAATGTACTACTTTATGGATATTAAAAAATATTTCCTATATAAATATAAGATCAAATCATGCTAACACAAACAATGGATGTCGAACATGTCATGAACTATCCAGAAGAAAATGTAGTTGCACAGTTGTTGATTGATGAATACATAATTGAAAGCGTTATGAGAACTGATAAAGGTGATGAAGATGATGATGAAAATTCTACAGTAGAGCCCCTTTGCGAAATGAGGCTATTAAAGCGGCAATCACATTGAATAATTTCTTGTTGAGCTATGAGAAAACAACACCAGAAGTTCTTACAATGATAAGAACAATTAGATATGAGATTGAATGTGACATTGATTTCAACAAAAACAAAAGACAATTGAATCATTTTTCAAGAAGTGTTCGTAAATCACTCATGTATTATGTAGTATATAAGAAATTATTAATTTATATTTTACATGGGGTCTCTATATGAGTAATAAAAAATATATTATCTTATAATTTTAGCGAATTATTAATTTAACACATTATCCAGAGGTGGGACCGACCAAAAATATTATCCAATCGAGTATTAAATAATCGAGTATTAATAAATAGATTTTTACTGATATATAAGTGTCAGTAATTATGACAAAAGATAGGGGTAGTTTGGTCAACGTGAAAATCGCGAATTTATGTCTGTGGACTCTCTGGTCAGATGTATATTTCCCGTGCTGCCGACCCTTGATTACTACTGTTCTCGCCGGTTACAAATATCTCTTTCTTTCTCTTCTACTAGTCTTCTCACTCACTATAACACATCAAATTCTCCATTGTTTTAGTAGGTTAAAATCTGCTTGTCGAGTTCAAAATCATTTCGATTTACTGCTTTACCGATCACTTTCACCGCATTTTTTCTGGTAATCTCAATCTTTGCTTACTGTTTATTTACTGTTTTATATGTATGTGAAACGTAGTAATTGTACATTCAAATTTTACTGATGTATTTGAGCATTGCATTTTATAGGTTTGTTGATTGTACTTTGCTTTGAAGTTGCTAACTACGATCTGTGAATGTTTTACTTGTTAAGATATTTGCGATTTTGCTTTAATCCTTTTTTGTATTGTTTTATCGTGTAGTTAGTGCTTGTTTTAGTTGATCCTGTAGTTGTAGATCCTTGCGGTGATATATTTGGCGTTATAAATATTATTACGAGGAATTTTTCAGTAATGATTATTGAATAATACTACTATTTGAGATTGATGCTTCTAATTATTGTTTAAATAGTGTTTTAAAGTGCTGTGTTGCTAACTTCGATGGACTAAAACAAGCTAACTATGTCATTTGGGTTTAACTTAGGGTTTGGCTCTTGGTTAAGGTGTTCTTTTGTGGAAAAGGTTTTTGCAGCATGATATGAGTAAATACTAGTGTGATTTGTACATTGGAAACATCTAGGGCCTGTTTGAATTAGCTTATTTTAGGTGCTTTTAAGCCAAAATAACAAAAATAAGCCAAAAGCCATTAGTTATAAGCCCATCCAAACAGGCTCTAGTCTACTTAATTTACTGGCTGAATGATTTTCACAATAATGCCGCCAATTCGAAGTGATGTAATTTTGTTCCAACTTTCAATGTTAAAGGTCATCAGATACAATATTGGATTCTTCATTCAGAAACATTATATCACAGAGTTACTTGTTTTTTGCTTCTCAATGACATTAGATTACAATGTTCTCCTTCCATTTCTCAAGATATTGCAACATGATTTACTTGGTAATGTAAGTCTCCATAGTTCATTGGTGGAACATTGATTATACTAACTGTGTGGTTGCCTGGTATTGATCTAGAAAAAAACGGTATTGTAGTTGTAATAAAAAACAAGCACCTATTATAGATTTACAAAAGAGATGGGGAATGTGATGCTTAAGGTACTATTAGAAGCAAATCTATATACTGTTGCTATTGCCAGGTGTTCAACAATATCTACATTATTAATAAAGAGACATGATCCTTATCAAAAAATTAAGAAAGAGACATGATAATATGTTATTAATATCTTTTCTGTAAAGTGCTAGATCTTAATAATTTTTGCATGATGGGACTCAATTCAAGTTCTTATGCTGAGGTCAGACCCTACTATTGAAGTCCTCAAGGGCCACAAGAAAATGACGTTTTGGGTTCTTCGACTATACGGTGTCTTGCAATTTTTTGCTTGACCATAATTTCTTGCGGTTCTAGTCCCCAGTCGTAGGCGTTTCACGGATTTTCCCAACTATTAACCCTTTTTTTACTTACAGTTGGACATGTGAGAAATCCCTTGGGGTGATTTTAATAAAATAGTGAATATACATGCGAAGATTCAGAAACATGGACAACTTATATTATCTTTTCTTTTTCTTTATTTATTTAGTGATGAATGTTGTGTCATGCCAGCTTAGGCACCTTGACTAATTCACTGGGTAGCCTTCTACACTAAAGCAGAACGGCTCATTCCAGGTGTTATAGCTGGTATTTTGAACCTGGAATTTTTAGGTAGATACTTCTATGCCTAAACTTTTCAACTATCTTCTTGGGACAACTTAGACGGGTTTTTATTGCAACTTCAATTCTTGAATAGAAGCCTCAGTAGCCGCATTGTCACTAGCATACTGTTCCTCTATGAAAATTTTCAATTTTGATTGAAGCCTTGTGAGATGATTGAGAATATCTTCCATCTACTGTAAACAAAATCTTCAACAGAAGGACAAAATCTCGTTATGCCAATTAGTCAAGGGACGTTGGGAAAAAAGTTGCTCTAGTGACCAAAAATATGAGAAAGCATTGTTGAGGTCCAAAAGTTAGCTCTAAAGTCCCTGGAGTTCAGATTCTGTTTATTATGTTGCTTTATCCTCTTCTATACAATGAGAAATGATTGCTTAAGTGCATTACTGACTTGGCTCTTAATAACCCCCTCCGCTGCTGGTGTTTCAGAAGCTAATCCCTATATGATGTCTGAGGAAGCTGCTAGAGTCCTCATTGCACTACCTGAAGCTGGGAAGAACAATGAAATCTCCAGTAATGGGAGTGTCCCGGTGACGGGGGTTGACAGAATCGATAAAAATCATAAAGACAAGGAAAGAGAAAAGCCAGCCTTACTAGTTGAGCCTGTCCTTAATGGAGACAGCACGGTGAATACTGAGGCAGATGTGATTTCAGAAGTAGCATACATAGAATCTGAAAATTTGAATGATGTAGAAGATGTTGACACAAGCCTTAAGGTAATGATTCCTGATATAATTTGATGTTGCATTGTAGTATTTTGCATATCTGTTTGCCTTCTTTATATTGGTTACACAAGTCTCTTTTCAATGTCTTTACCTCTCCTTTTTCATTTGTAGACACTGTTGACTGAGCTAGAGTCCAAGGACTGGGTTTCAGTGTGTGAGGCACTCAATGATGTTCGGCGTCTGTCCCTATTTCACAAAGAAGCTATGGTTGATATGCTGTAAGTCTAATTTGTCACCTAGGATATAACCTGAATCATGTTTGATCATGATGTTCTAGCTGGTTTATACACATCTTTTTACATGCTTTCCTTTTGTTATATCTGATCTTACTTATGTTTGCTACTTAAAATGAGCAGGGGAAATGTGATCTCCCTTATTGTGAAATCCTTGAAAAATCCAAGAAGTGCTGTTTGTAAAACTGCTATCATGGCATCAGCTGACATTTTCAAAGCATACTGTGACAGCATAGTTGACTCAATGGATCCACTGGTAACGTTAATTATTCTTCTCATTTGTGAATACCTTGGCAAGATATTTTCTCTTATGTGAATTTTACCTTATCCTTGTGCTCATGACATGACTGTCTCCTTGCTTAGCTTGTACAACTTCTTCTGAAATCTTCACAAGACAAGCGATTTGTATGTGAGGCAGCTGAGAAAGCTCTAATAGCTATGACAACATGGGTTTCTCCATCACTGTTGTTACCGAAGCTGCAACCAAATCTGAAACACAGAAATCCTCGAATTCGAGCAAAAGCTTCAAGCTGCTTTTCTCGAAGTGTACCACGTCTGGTGAGAGTTCTAAGTTCTGAAATCTCTTCCTTCCTGACATGCATCCTGACCTGTGAATTTTAGTTACTCTTTTCATTCTTACAATTTAGTCCTGCTTTTCATTATTTACCCAGTTTGTTTGTTTATCTGCTAACTTAGATCTTTCCCCTGGCTATGTTTTATTGACAATATCTAGGTACAAACTCAGCTCCAGGAGGAAACACTTCTTTAGAGTGTTTTAATAATTATCTTACTGGTTAAGGGAATGCCAGCTAACATTTTTTAAGTCGTTTGAGTATATTGCTTAATAGTCACAGTTAAATATTGCCAAGGAATTTTACATGGTTTCACCAATACGTTTGTTCACAATGGTTTCATTAGTCAATCCCCTCATGGTGGTTTGTTTATTATTTCAGCGATGTATGTTTGTTCTTGTTGGTTTGTTCTTGTTGAATGAAAACAAGAAATATTACATCTTAGTGGGCCCTCAGCACGGGAAACATTTTTTCAGACATTTGTGTCTTTGCATATTGCTGAAATATGAAAGAGGAATAGACTTTGTCTTGTTCTTAGTTTTTGTTTTCTAGGACCTAATTTCCTTTATACTACTAGCTGTGGTCTTTATTAACAGAGTTGCATGCTTTGCAGGGAGTAGAGGGAATCAAAGCTTATGGAATTGAAAAGTTGATCCAAATAGCTGCATCCCAGCTAAGTGACCAGCTTCCTGAGTCAAGGGAGGCTGCTCGTACGCTGTTGTTAGAACTGCAAAATATCTATGAAAAAACACTCAATGTTACCCCAGTTGCAGCAGTGAGTGATGAAGACCCAGAAACAATATCCTGGGAGCACTTCTGTCAATCAAAGCTCTCGCCTTTGAGTGCTCAAGCAGTTCTTCGTGTAACAAATCTCACTAGGGAGGGTATTGTTTTAGGTTCATAGTATTTGTTCAAGCAATGAGCTATAGTTCACCTTTGTCCTTGTCCATTTTTTGGTTTGGTTTCTTATACCTGTATATACCATGAAAGGTTTGAGGTGTTTGCTAGGCAGTAAGACCATATATAGAGCTATAGATTTTAGTGTCTTGAATATGTGGTTTAGATTACGTTTTGCATTATACTTAAAGTCATTCATGAATGCTTGCTTTGCAGTATGCGGTATACATGTAATTTTGCTCGTTCATTGTTTCCCGTGGTATGTTAATGGCTGAAAAGGAAAATTCATTGTTGTGACGTCAAGGGAAGTTGTTCATAATGGCGAAATTGACATTGTTTGCCATGATATGTTAGTTTTCCTTTTAATCTTTTGCTTTGGAGTTGCAGACATTTTCATCTTGTGTTGGATCATTCCTTCTAATATATTTATAGATTTTCTTTGTTCACGGTCTTCAGGTTTTTTAATTTCATGATGTGTAAAGCTATGCTTGTGAATTTTCTATCCCCTATGCAAAGGGAAGTCCTGTTTGATCAAACGAAATACATAGATTGGTTTCACTTCTCCTTGTTGAGGTGACGGGGCAATAGGCTTCCAGGTCTTTCACCCATCCACGTAATTCAAGAAATGGTTTTGAAGATGAAAGTTGGTACTGTCTTTTCTGTACCTTGAGCAACACTTTCAGTTACGGCAGCTAGCAAAGCAGCAACTACAATATTTGTTTGTGTTCAACAAACTTCACAGGTTAAGTCAACTCTAGCCCCACAAAACATTAAACTATTACAAGTGGAAAACAGACAACGTTAGGGTTAGCTACCTATGCCGTCCGTAATTATTTTAGGTGAATAAGACTAATGTATAGCATATTTTATATAGAAGTTCATCTCAATCCTTAAAAAAAGAGGAAAATAGAAGGAAAGCATAAGATGCAGCAGAAGATGATCATTGGTAATTGCAATCCTAGCATCTTTTGCTCCAAATCCATTTCTTTTGGACCTAAGGATCCAGTGTGTACGTAAATCTCTCATCTTGATTCTTCATTTCCACATCCTATTTAGAACATGAGCTTTTCCAAAGGGTTTAACTTATAGTACTAATGAAGAACCATGAACAGGGCATTGCCACCCGGTTTACGCGGGTTATAGTCATGGCAATGGTGATATTGCTACTTGTTTTTGTCGGAGTTCTAGTCCTGATTCATATCTGTGTAGTACTGAGGGATTTCAGAAGTAGAATGGACAATGTTAATATGGCGGAGAGAGGCAATTTTGGGAGCAACAGCATGTCCCAAGAGGATATAGAGAAGCTTCCTTGCTTTGATTTTCAAGCCAAAGAGAAGGGAATTAGTAGTCCAGTGGACTCTGCAATTTGTTTGGATAATTTCAAGGTGGGTGATAAATGCAGGATTTTGCCTCAATGTAACCACAGTTTTCATGCTGAATGTATAGACTTGTGGCTGTTGAAGTCCCCCTTTTGTCCTCTGCAGGGCTAGCGCTGATATAAGGGGCCATGAAATTGATAATTCAAATTAGTTGAGTTGAGAGTGACTCGATCGACCTATACACATGTCCATTTGGTCCGTTTTAAGTGTCTCATATTGATTGAGAGGCCAATTGGGTCCAAGGTTCATTTTCTTTGCCCATGATCAAAGGTACTCATCTTTATTCTTGGTTTATCCGATGTTGAGCCTCATGTTATATTGACCACGCAGATGTTCAGTCGTGGGTGTCTAGATCTCGGACAAAATTGGTGCTTCGCTAAGAATCTACCACTAGCTAGAATTGGAAACAAATTTTATGTTACTCCTATTACTTAAAGTTTTTTTAATAAAAATTACTTTTGGTGTGTGAAAAGTGATGTTCGCTCTTTTGTTATTGAGATACATTTGATTTAAACAACCGATAACACAATTATATTATATTGAGTTGTGAGCTATGTGGAAAAGAGTAGCAAGATGAATAATGATGACTTGGGTGAATTCAAATTTAAGTTCGTTTCTAGTATTGTCAACAGTTCCTTTATCAATTACGTACTTAATAAAAAAGAACAAATAGGAAAACTACTATTAGGAGAGGGTTGACTATCCCACGCTGATGGCCATCTAACTACCTTCAATCATTTATTTGGGCCATGGTATCTTATTAGTTGAACTCACAAGTATTCATTAAAAAATAGAAGAATTGACAAATTGTAAAGGATACCTATTAGTTATATTTTGCGAGGAACTGTAATCATGGTGTACATAAAGATGAAGGTTATTTCTGAAGAATTTTACTTGTATACATTGATTTTTATATGCTAATGTTTTTTAATATGTTATAGCAAATACACCAATCTTTCCTTCAGTAATCTTACAACGAACATGAGTTTTTCCATTGTAAATTCGTACGGAGCAATCAACGAATTCCGGCGAAATAGAAGATCTACGTGACCAAATTTTTCTGTTAAAAAGAAGATCTCTCTTCTTCTTCATTCTCAAGAGGAATGCATCAACAAATT
>CM056491.1:2105251-2331142 GCA_029783415.1 Anisodus acutangulus
CTTCCAATCAACAACGGGTAAATCTATAGGACATACACGCACACATACTTCACAAGCAATGCATTTGTCAAATTCAAAGTGTATTCGACCTCGGAAACGTTCCGATGTGATCAATTTTTCATAGGGGTATTGAATAGTTACAGGTAAACGATTTGCGTGGGACAGGGTAATCATGAAACCTTGGCACTAACTCCTGGACTTAGACGATATGCCCTTAGGGATATGTTAGCAAGTAATCCCTCTCACTAGTTGCCTTTCAAAGGCATTGTCACTCGGCTCCTCGGCTCACTTCGGTTGCAAAGACTTTCTCCTTAGGCGCATGTCTCAGCAACACAAAACGAGGATTTCGACCTATTTTATTTTCCAGTATATTAACTTATTATATAAAATTACTCTGTGACTAAACACATCAAAAGCCCACCTCGTTTGCCTTTCATGTACAAAATTCAAACTATTTCATCCCAATTGCTTCTCTTCAACTTCCTTCTAAGCTGCACAACTTTTTTCTCTTGGTAAAAACTTGACTATATTTAAGTCCGTATTGAAAATCCAGTTGTTTGAACAATGTTACCGTAAGTTGTTAGACAAAGCCCACATTTAATTTTATAATGTCTCAACACGTTCCCTCACGAGTGACCTGATTCTTTTTCATGGGTCAAACACGTGAAAATACCTCACTTTTTCACGAGTCAAACACATAATATATCTTTTGTTTTTCAGGTGATAATGCAATTTTTGAACCCAAGACCTCTTGCCTGCTCTAGTACTATATTGAATTGCATGACTATCTCATCTACTTTACACTGTTCAATACAAGGCAGGCGAAGTGCTTACTCTCTAATGGGGATTAACACAAGGGATAGGACTAAACATCTCAATGTCATTACTGCTAACTGCATTTTCAACTAAATCAACACATTCTGCCTTGCATTTTCACATTTAATTAATAAAGAAAATTTCTTTTTTATTTGAAGGTAATTGAAAACTTGTTTTGAGAACATATCAATCCGACACTTAATTCATTAAGGCCTAAAACCAATTTCATGTTCTTTTAAAAAAACATTATTTTAAACTTGATTTGAAGACATAATAGATCATTAAGCAAAATTTTCAATTATTCGAATAAAAGGATCATTTACATATTTCAAGGCGTGATATAGCAACTCTAATTAATTAAATTCTAATCATTATGGTTCCAATAATATCTTAATGTTTTACACACAGCAAATAATAAGCATAAATACAAAGCGAACGGGTTGGTGGGTATACCAGCCCACCAAACACCGTTTATAAAAATACAAGAAATAAATTTTTTATTGTCTAAGCCATTTTACCCATGGCTGAGCCTTCTACTATTTACATCCATAGTTGGTCCTTCATAGCTCACGGACTCGATGAGAATGATGTTGTTGGGCTCTTAGACCCAACGACTCAACATATTCGTAGGAACTGAAAGTAGGTGGGCCCCGTGGGCCCATGGTCATGCAACAAAGAAGGGAAAATAAATATATGAGTTAAAAGGTATCCCAATAACTTATCAACACAAGTGAGTATTGGTATAAATTCAACACATCTATGTTTGCATCAGCTAATTATTCGCATAGGCATATCAACAAACCCATAGAAAATAACAGCCCAAAGACACACTAACACAAGATTGGGCTTGGCAGAACACATTATGCAGAAATGCAAAGGGAGGCCCAAATGGCACTTATCGTTTCAGATTCAGATAGGGGAAGAAAAACAGGCCCAATGCACACATTGGCCCAAACAATCATGCAAGTCCCTATTTACATACACAAGTGATATGCAAAGGTTCTTATTTGATATACATGGTATACCCGAAGATATACAAAGTATATTAAAACGAGCCAGAAGGCTTCTCTTAAAGCAGAAAAATAGAAGTTCTAGTAGTTTCAGCTATTCGATTCGAATGAGTGCCCTCACTTCCTTTCCTGTGACTTGAATATACACTGGGTGTATACTCAGATCTATAACCCTTGTATATTCTTGAGATATACCATCCTAGACTTGGCAAATCTAAAGAAAAGGCAGGTTAGCAAGCCACTTAATGAACAAACTCAGATCTCAAACAAAAAGGGAAAACATTCAAGTACATTTCAAGGCACAGGCAGTTGGTGAACTAGGCAAGATGAAGAAAATACTCAAATACAAATAGGCAGGCATACGCATGCATATCAATGTGGTTCATTTCAAATAGTCAGCAGTCAAACTCATAATCATGTTCTATCCCAAATTCCACTAGGCATATTTATGACAGGACACTCCAATGTGCATAGGACTAAAACATACACACACTGAATTGGCGAGCATGCTTCTAATTCAGAACACAAATTCAAGTTTGGTTAACCATGAATCCAGGAGGTACAAAATAAGAACACATTCATACATTAAATCCATATAAAGAAAAGGGTACATTTTTCTTTTTATAACATCATGCCAAGTCTTTATGCTCACTCAAACAGTTTCAGCACTCAAATCTTATCTTACACATGCTACTAGGTGAACATGATTGAGTTGAAGGTAAGGTGCAGAAGGACAACAACTTAACATGAAATCAATTAATTTCAAAAGGGTACAAAACACTTACATAAGCCCTATTCCATCAACCTAGCAGCCATGTATAGTGCAAGATTGCCTAAGAGGACATTTACATGCTAATATGGATGGATTTTGACACTTAAGCAAACAAGGTAAGTATATGGTCAGTTTGGGCAAGTATATAGGCACAGAAATGAGCAGGTAATCAATACAAATAACATCTCAGATTATGCAGTCTCCTGTGAGCTAACTAGTCATACATAATCATCCTTATACTATACATTTGGCCTAATTCCACTTAAACATGACACAACATGATTAGGGTTGGTAACAAGCGCATCCAAATAACTAACTTATAACAGCCACATAACAACCACAAGCTATGATCCAACTAGGAGAAACATGATCTAAACAACCAAATCTCATATATTTTTTGCCTACAGTTAATCAAAACATAAAATAGTCTAGCTTAGTTTGATATCACACTGGTACAGTGGCATCGTGCCCAGACTTGAGGCTATCGCTCACACCTACTCATTCAAAAACTGTATACAAGTAGACATGCTTTACACAGGTCAATTTAAGAGTCAAAGAAAGCCATGTATACTCTTAATAGGCAGTTTAGACATGTGCAGGTGCCATCGTATTAAAAAAGCATAGGCATTTTCGTCCATATCAAGAGCCTAGTCAGAAATATTTCTATCTTTTTTATCCTTAAGCAGCTTCCATACTGAATCTCATCTTATACATGCTTACATGAAAAACAGAATTCCAGGACAAATGTACAAGCAGGAAACTTATGGCTTATCATGACAAAATGCTAGGTGTGAGATGAAAAACCACATAGATGAATATGCAAAACATGTTCATGCAATACTGATCTCCTTGCAGTGATGTAGGCTACATGTCTATACTATAAACTTCATTTTTTTCTTGAGCAAAATACACACAGCACATGAAGCTAAAATCAGATTTCAACATGATTTAGTCTAGACATGAAAAAACAGTCAGGCAAATCAATGGCAAATGAAGCTCAACTAACCATATCATGAACATGCTAGAATTCAGATAACTCTACATACATCGGGTGACAAACTTATGTGCATATCATAAAGATACATTTGATTTTCATCACAGACCTAGATGCCAACCAACCAAAAATAAACAATACTTCACAAAGAACAAACCAAAAAATAGCCACTTCCAGACATACATTACATATAAGCCCTTTGGCTAATTAGTTTTGTCAAACGGGTTAATTAGACATGAATATTAAGGCTAAACATTATACTAAGCACATAATTAATAAAACAACTAAACTGCACAAAGTTTCAAAGAGCAACTAAAGAATGCAAAAATTTAAATTAAGAGGATCTCGTAATTACCTCTTTGATGTGCAGCCGTGAAGAGAATCCGGAGTGGGATGCCTTCTCAAATTCATAAGCACAGACCACACAAGAAAATAAATCAAAAACTTTAAACTATGAAACCTTAGAAAATTTCTAGGGTTTCGGATTTGCTCAAATAGAGACTATGCTTGATTATTTGGGTGAAAATACCACTGTCAAGACTTTATGCTTAAACTTTGGGAGAAAATCCAATGCTGAAGGCTTTATGCTCAACTATGGGAGTTTCCCATGGTTAAGGCTTATGCTCGATGTTTTGGGCGAAAATACCAAATCCAGGCTTTTGCTTAATTTCCTAAAATCTGGATCTTAATGCTTGGGGAAAATGAGAGGTGAGGGGGTTCGTTTTATAGGAGCACAAACCTTCAAACAATCCCATTGTCACCGATGTGGGAGAAAAGTAATTCCTGGATTTTTGAATTAAATTGAAAAGGAAAATCGACTCAACCAATGAAAATTCGTCGAGTAAGAGGACGAGGCGGGTTTAATGCCTCGTCCTTGAGTATGCAGAAAAGCAAGAGGGGTAGGGGGGTTACCTTACGCGTGGGATGGCGTACTGGCGGAGAGAGGAAGGAGAAAGACAATGTTCAGTAAGATCTTAAATTGCCGAAATCTCTCTTGAGTTTTTGCTACTTTCGTCGAAGGGGAAGGGAGATGGGGTGCGGCGCTCTAGGGTTTCGTTGCCCTAATGAGGAATGAAATGAGGGGACTTCGGCCCCTCTTTGTTGTCTTAAGGGTGTTTGGGCTGGGCCTTGATCCATTACGGACTGGGCTCAGCCAATTAAACACAAGATAGACCCCAAAACATGTAAATAAAAGGGTTGAGGTACTTAAGGAATGATTGCGCAAATTAGGCCTCGAAGTTAATTAAAATATGACCACTTAAATTTTAATTGTGGTCAGAAACAGCTAATTAAAATCAATTGAGGCTAAAATTAAAAAAAGTTTTAAAATAAAAGCCAAAATGTCTCATAATTTAAAACAATTGAGGGATAAAATAAGGTGATATTTGACACTATATTTAGTTACTCAATTTTTCTTAATTTACGGAGTAAAATATTTACTAAATTAATATAATTAAATAATCATCCTCTTTAAATCATAGAAATTGATATATATTTATTTGAAATATATAAAAATATGTGAATGATACAATAATATTTTCGATAATATTTTACCAAATAACATGGCAAAATGTAACAGGAATAATTTCGTAAAATCATTTTTGGTTTGTAAAATGAATATTTCACTTCGTTCATAACTCAGGAACTCTGAATAATTAAATACAGTATTGGATGGTAAAAATTAGGTGTCAATAACTGCCCCTTCATTGTTCGGGGATGGCAGGACTATCCATGAACATCTAAATTTGACAAACCTGAAATTTACTGACCAAGTCAAATTGCTTCTCGGGTTTTTTCTTAATTTTCTGAAATTGTAGCCGGACCCTGGTTTTTGAGTTTCCTACATATCTTGAGCTATACGAGAATTCAGGTCGCCTCTAGTTCGACTCAAAGAGGACAAAAACAAAATTTAAAACGACTCTTGTTTAAATGTGACCGGCTCTCTAGCATGAGTCCGCCTATATATCCCCGATTTCAAAAATCAAGTCACTTGTAGTTTGACTCAATCGGACGAAAAAGTTATCCCTTATACGGGGACTCCTCTGAAAAATAAAAGAAAGTAAGTGTGTGGCTGAGCATGGCATTAGAGTGGCTTCCGTCTCCTGTTCGGAGAGCTTGACACTCGTGGAACCATGTCTCTACCGGCTGCACAAGAAAGATTTCCACACTACTCCACATGTGTATGGATCTGGCTTGACTGGTTGGTACTATGAGCAGCTCCGAACATGTCTCCTTTTGCCTGGAAATATCGTGGAGTGTTTTTTATTTTTTTTGATTTGTTTGATTTTGTTGTGGATGAACGAACTTCTCGCCATCCTTGCTGGTTATCTTGATATTTTTCGATGATCACTGCAGTGTCTCGACCGGTTTTACGTCACTTGACTCTGTTGAGCGGACATTGCGACCCCCTTCAGTCAGATTTACGCTACTCAAACTCTGTTGAGTGGACATTGCGACCCTCTTTTACCGGATTTATGCCACTCAAACTCTTGTGAGAGATCACTGCGACCTCCTTCGGTCGGTTTCATGTCACTCTGACTTCTTTAGCAGACACCGCAACCCTTTCTGTCAGATTTACACCGCTTGACTTCTGTGCGTGATCACTGTGACCCCCGACCGGTTTTATGACACATTGACTTATTTAGCGGACACCGCGACCCCTTCGTTCAGATTTATGCCACTTGACTTCTGTGAGCGATCACTGCGACCCTCTGGCCAGTTTTACATCACTATTGACTTCTTTAACGGACAGTGTGACCCCTTCGATCAGATTTACGCTACTTGACTTATATGAGCGATCACTGCGACCCTCTGGCCGATTTTATGTCACTCTGCTTCTTTAGCGGACACCGCGACCCCTTCGGTCGGATTTACGCCACTTGACTTCTGTGAGTGATCACTGCGACCCTCTGCTGATTTTACGTCACTCTGACTTCTTTAGCGGACACCGTAATCCCTTCGGTCGAATTTACGCCGCTTGACATCTGTGAGCAATCAATGCGACCCTCTGGCCGATTTTACGCCATTCTGACTTCTTTAGCGGACATCGCGACCCCTTCGGTAGGATTTACGCTGCTTGACTTCTGTGAGCGATCACTGTGACCCTATGGCCAGTTTTATGTCACTTTTGGCTTCTTTAGTGGACACTGCGACCCCTTCAGTCAGATTTACGTTGCTTGACTTATGTGAGCGATCATTGCGATCCTCTGGCCAGTTTTACGCCGCTTGACTTCTGTGAGTGATCACTGCGACCCTCTGGCAGGTTTTACGACACTCTCGACTTCTTTAGTGGACACCGCAACCCCTTTGGTCTGATTTACGCCGCTTGGCTTCTGTGAGCGATCACTGTGACCTTTTGGCCAATTTTACGTCACTCTGACTTCTTCTGCGGACACCGCGACCCTTTGGTCGAATTTACGCCACTTGATTTCTTTGAGTGATCACTACGATCCCTTCCGGCCGGTTTTACATCACTCGAACTTCTGATTGTAGACCCTTTGATTCGATAACCCTTTTTATCTTGTCGACCCTGACCTTTTCGATCTGGTGACCCTTTTTATCTTGTTGACCATGACCTTTTGGTTTGATAAGTTGAGGTGTTTTCCCTATTAAGCAAACATAAACAAACGAGTTATTAATAATGTGATGTCGCCCTACGGCGACAGACTTGAACCTGTATCCACAGGAAAAATGTTAGTTAGTTGAAGCTAGCTCATGTCCTTGGTTCTTTTATTCTCCTTCTGTCGGTCATTCCGTTCTGGGCTCGGTAGCATGAGACGTTTTTTAGTTTTGGTAAGAAAATTAAAAAAACATAAGATTTTTTCAAAATAATTTGAATATTTAAAACCTATTGATTTTGAAAAATGATAAGTAACTATTTGTTTTTTCAAAAACTGTCATGACATGTGCTTTGAAGCGAGACTTTCCCTCCGAACTTCTTGATTTTGAAAAATGACAAGAAACTCATTTTTAAAATAAATTTCTGAAGCTTGTACCATCGAACTCTCTCGGCGACCTGATTGGCGAAGGAATTTTCGAGACCGCCTCGAATATTTTGCTCTATTTACGAGCCTCCTAACGGCTGATGCTTCTTGGAATCTTTTCACGGAAGGAATTTTTGAGAGGGTCTCAAAAATTCTGCCCCCAATTAAAGTTGTGACGACGATTATCCTTTGTCGACTTTGTCTTCGGGAATTTTTGAGATCTTTCTCAAAAATTCTGTCCATGTGACTTCCTAAGGGTTTCTTTGATTTTTCTTTTGGTGCGACCGAGCTCGGAGAGTGCCTATGTATCATGTCGCAACAGAAATTCAGGTCAAACGTAGTTCGCAATAAGGATAATTGGGTTTTCTATTGATATGACCGGGTCCAAAACGGACTGCCTACGTATCCCGCCTTGGAAGAAATCAGGTCATTGCGTAGTTCATAATACATAAAGGAACTAGTTTGAATTTTCATTTCTAATACAAGGAAAAGACCGGAACCCTTTAAGGGGTCCGTATCTCTGCTACAAAAGATAGGTCTTGATATAGTGCTTACAAGTAAAGAAAATACGATCACATAAAAAAGCGTGCATTCACGCATAATATCTATTGACTCCATCTGAGTCGATTGCTTTAGGCCTCTTTGGCCACCCATTTTTGCTAAGACCAGTGCATTTCCTGAAAGTTCATTGGTTGATCTTCTAATTTACTGGCGCGAACCCAGGATTAATGGCAACTTGTGCGCCCCAATGTCTCTACTCAAATCGGGCGACCCTTTTCTGTAAAACTAATTACATAAAATAGATTTGACAATCTATTACGTACCTTTGAAACTTCACAATTTTTTGGCACAATCAACAAGAAAAGAAGGTTGTATTTCACATGATTGAAAAAGGAATGTTGTAATCAAAATTGTCAAAAGGCCTATCGCTCCTGGAAATTTACAAAAATAAAAAAGGGGTACTAGCTTTGTCATTACTCACTAGTACCTTTCAGTAATTCAGGGTGTTCTAACTAATTAATATAATGGCTTCATTCTGCAGAAAAATCAGGCTCGTCTGGCTTAAACAACTTGGGCATTTTTAAGCTGGAAGAAGAATCAGCCATCTGAACCTTCTGTTCTATTCCTCTTCTAGTATTAGTAGCAAATCTTTTGGCCAAAATTGTAGCTCCAAGTTGTTGGGAACTACGAGAACTGTCTACTAATGGTTGCTGCTCAAGATCAACATTGTCAAAAGCCTCATAACTTTGCTCATCGTAGTTACCCTCGACGTCAGGATCTTGCATATAATAATAGCTCTCTTGTAGAACCAACTCGGTTTCCATCTTTTTCTTCCTATACCTTCTCCATGCAGCCTGTATAAAGCAAGCACCCCATGTTCTCACTGTGAAGAATAGTACCTAAATGCATGCTGTAGCTTCTTGCTGTGAAGACGTTTAAATTGAACTGCAAAAAATTTCAGGTCTTCAGCTCGAAGTGCAAATGCTTCGACTTAGTGTTCTCACAGTTCGAGTTGAAGAAGGCAACTGTGTTGAGTTAGGCAATAAGGCCCAAGTCAATAATTCTTCACCACAGAAGTCACCAGGTCTAAGGGTGGTAGAATTGAAGAATCCAGATCTTCCCCCATTTGTCGTCGAGCTCTCTAGTTGTCCCCTGATGATAAAGAGCATCTCATTCACTGGATCGCCTTCTCGGACAACATAGGTCCCCATTATGCTCAGGGACGAGACTAGGCGTTCACATATTGCATCAAGCAGCTGGTCATCCATTTGTTCAAAAAATGGAACCTGCACAGTTTGGGATCTCTTAAGCTTAGCAAACTAAAGTGGCTGGCTTAGGCATTTATAGAGTAAAAGTTCAAGTCCAAATATGAGGCTGATGCAAATACAAAATGTCCAAAGCTTAAATTGATGACTGAAGAGATAAAACTATCTTATTTATTCATTCACTAATACTACTTATGCATTTCTTTTGCTCAAATCTTACATTTTTGCTCAACTTAAAAGGGCAGCCGGTGCACTAAGCTTCCGCTATGCGCGGGGTCCGGGGAAGGGCCGGACCACAAGGGTCTATTGTCCACAGCCTTACCTCACATTTCTACAAGAGGCTGTTTCCACGGCTTGAACACATGACCTCCTGGTCACATGACATCAACTTACCAGTTACTCTAAGGCTCCCCTTCATTTTTGTTCAACTTGTGGTCAAATATTTCTGTCTGCAACTTTTTTCCTTTATGTTTGCCTCCTGAAAGTATTTCAATTCCAAGCAAAGTGAAATACTGCAAACATCATATATTACATGATCAGACCATGCCATATATCTAAAGATCATAATGACAAAGGCAACTTTGATAGGGAATACTTCTATCGTCAGACATCAATAAGAGCTGATGCAAATGTCATAATCTTTGAACAATGAGTATTTTTCGTTTCCGAGTCCTAACAATGTAAATTAAATCATGAAATGTGCAAATATTTTATTAAGATATGCGGAAGTCGGTATGTGCTGTTTATATATGCTATACTAATTTTAGGAACAAAGAATTTCCTGGAAACCAGTGGACAGAGTTTCTACTTGAGACACTTCCAACCCATCAAGTCTCGAGAAGAAAAGAATGCAGCATACATCAATAAGGCAGCCCGGTGCACTAAGCTCCCGCTATGCGCGGGGTCTGGGGAAGGGCCGGACCACAATAAGGGCAACATACATCAATATGTCATGATAATCCAATACTATAATTAACGAGCCAAGCAAAACAATGAAAAATGCAATGCCTGAAAGACATACTTGTCAGAACAAGATTAAGGCATAGGTGTCTTTGGATTTGACGACGAAGATCCAAAGGCAAAGATTGCAAGATCTCTTCTTCATTAACTCCTCTTGTAGCAAGCCATTTACATTGATCAAAACGGCGAACACGTTCTTGCAAGTCTTCAGGCAATTGGCGGTGCCTCATCCATTCCTCTATATCTCTTTTTTTAATTCTCCATTCCTCAATTTTTATTGTCATAGATTGCAGATAAGTCTGGAAAGGGCAGAAACTCAGATGTATATCAAGGACAAAGAAGCATATCCTATACTAGATGAAACAAACAAAAAATGATAGCTCAAATTTTAAACAAACCTTACCAATCATTGACTAAACCTAAGCATAATTATAAAACAGATTTTGCAGTATCCAACTCAACCCAGAATTAATGTTGATTAATGATTATACTATTAATCACAATGACCCTAAGCTGCTAATACTTTGAGAATTCTAGGGAACATATCTTGTGAGTAATGGCACATAGCAGGCATGTTAACTTGAAAAATGAAATTGGAGCTCTTAAAGGTTTCTGATTACTCTTAAAAGAACTAATCCAACTACGTAAGATATTTACCTGGTAATTAACACAAATTATGTTAATCAACTATCACAAATTAACAATCTCTTATCAACAGTCTTGTCATGCTTAACATTTTTTTAGAGGTAAATAATTATAACAATGTCAAGGTGTCTGACATAACATGTATTGGAAATCATTCATATATATATAAACCATGATGAAATTACTCCAGATAACTGCACAAGGTGATAATAATGATCTATTCTGACAAATTTGATCCTCAAAGTCTTACCTGCATGTTTCCAATGAGCTGTGCAAAGAGAACTAAACCAATGATGCTTATGGAAATGCAGAATAATGTTTCGCCAATATAAGTGCTAGTATTCAAATTCTGCCCATATGAACTGCACGACAACATTTGTTAAGACAATATAAGATTCTCTAACCTGAAAAAAGATCCACGGAATTTGATTGTATCCTAAGAAACCAAAGAGACAAGAAATTCATTTTCATTAAATCATTTGTGTAATCCAAAACAACTAAAATCTTCATGGAGGATCACTATGAAGTAGCAGGGAACATACTTTATCATTTAAAATGATTAATAGCAGTGGAAGTGTTTGCCAAAAATTAAGTAGCTAAAGTGAAATAATATACTTCCTCGGTTCCATTTTATATGACATTCTTCCCAATTCCCATTTCAAGAAGATCGACACCTTTCAATATATAGAACACCTTCAATTCTAATGCTCCCATGTTACCTTTAATTAGTTTATTATAGGAATGACATGGCATTAAGACCAAATAATCTAAGGATTTGTTTTGGTACGTCACATATTTTAAGTGTATGGGTAAATAGTACTTATTTCTTTCTTTCTTAAATTATTTCTTGACTAGTCAAATAATGTCATATAAATAAAAAAATTGGAGTATATCAGAAGAAGAATGTCACTATAGTTACAGCCACAAGGGGGATTTACTTTGAGACGCCAACCTTCAATTATAATCAGCAACACCACTAAATATGCAAAACTAAGAAGGAATGAAGAGTAGATTTGCAGTTTAAGAAATCAAACCTCAAATTTCTTAGACCCCACCAAAGACGGTATAAATATTTCTCCATGAATGTTGATGAAGCCACTTCATTAGTAAAGGCGTCAGCGAAAATTCCAAATTTAAAACCAGAATCTTCATCATTTATAGCATCACATTTTGCAAGCACTTGTGTGCTGTTTCGCCAGTAATTGTGTACATAACTATCCATTGAACTGGTACAGTCTAAAAACTCGGGCACGCATGGTGGAACTGCATCGCGCTCCTTCCTACATTCAATTGACCAGCAAGAGAACTGTCTTCCTACAGATGCCACGTACCAGGAAGCTCCCTCCACCTGCACACAAAGAAGAAAAAGCACAATTCTCAAATCAGGTGATTTATATCTGGTGTTGGTTAGGTATATTATTACAAAATGAAAGGGATGGGAATGAGTGTTTTACATGACTCGCTAACGTGAAAAGAAGGAGATTGTAAGCTGCTCCTGCCCATGCTGTTTTAGCAATAAAACCTGTAGTCTTGATAATCTGCTGATTTAGCGGGAAAATAACGAATAACCTTGGCACATATTGGATGAGAACGATAAGGGCAAGAATACTTTTGGAATGACCAGATCCTTTTCTGTTAGCTGCTGGGATTACATACAAAATGACAATCTGCAAGTGGTAAAAAGACAAAGTGATGACAAGAATCATGGCCAATTTAAAAAATTCAAATTCATTAACCTATTTTAAACAAGTTGTGATGATTTCCCAAACAAACTATTTTTTTAATGTATTGATTTAACAATCACCATTATGATATATAAAGTAAACTACTACTCCCTCTGTCCCAAATTAATTGTCATGTTTTACTTCTCGAGAGTCAAATCAGGTAAACTTTGATCAAAATTTTAATTTTTTTTCAAATTGGCATGAACAAGGTGGCAACTTGTAGTACTTTTGTATAGTTTTTGAATATCATAGTTTATGAACTCACTTGAGGCAGAGGAAGAGCGGCTGTGAAATCAACGAGGAAATCAGTCATAAGATATTGTTTTGCAATTTTTCGAGCGTCTATGACAAGCTCACCCCGGCCAAAAACCCAAGAGCTAGGATGGACATAAGCGGTGCGAAACTTCATGAGAATGTGGAGGACGTAAAATAAGAGTGAGAGAACGGAAAATGGTAATCTGACTGGCTGCTTCATCATCAGTAGACATACACGCGTTTTCGCTGACGAAAGGGAGGTAAAAGTAAAGAGGATCGATGAAAAGATCTAAGAGACAGGTGAGGAGGAACACATAATTCCAGCGATTGACAATGTCGCTGTTTGGATGGAGAATCTGGCGGCTCCATAACGCGTCTACCTGATCGGTCGAAGAAGAGATGATCGATTTGTTCTTCAGCGATTGATGTAAATGGCGGAGGTGAGACGCCGGCTTTGCAAATATTCTAGTCATCTTCCACGGCGGAGTCCGATATCCGGAAGATTTTGATAAATATCTGTGTCAAAAAACAGGGAAACAAATTAAAAACACAGAACAATCACATGCAATAACAACAACAACAACAATGACAATATAACCGGTGTAATAACACAAGTAGGGTTTGAAAAATTAAGATATACACATAAGGCTGCCTTAGATAGACCCTCGACTTATATTTCAAAGCATTTTGAGAAAAGAAATACGAAAATGAAAGAAGACATGCAGTACATATCATTCAGGAAAAAAAAATAGTGACAACAACAAAATAATACGATAAGAAACACAGGTGTTAGCATAAAATGGAATACGAAGAGAACAATAAATAAATGCATATTATATTAAGATCTCCATCTATTAATTTTAAATTATAGATCCACCTAAGTGATGATGATAATTGTGGAATGATGTTAATGTGAATGGAGAATTTTGTTAGGGATAGAAAGGGAGGATAAGGAAGGAGAAGAAAAAAGGAAGAATGAATGATGAGTGATGAATGAAGGTCCTTTGATTAAAGCTTTGTTTACGGCCATTGAAAATTCTGTGAGGAAAACCGTGAGTTCGGATATTTGTATATCCATGGAAGAACGCTGGAAATTAGGGAACAGATATCGGTACACTCAAATGGGCCAGGCCCCATTTGGATTCCCTTTCTTTTGGGATTTCTCCCTGGGTCATGCACTTTTTCTCCCTATTTTGTAGTTTGTACTGGTTTTTTTATTTTTTTCCCCCTCAAATGAAATTTATAGCTTTCAGGACATAAGTTCTTTACGAGATCTGACCCAAGTTATATTGAATTAGATAAAGAACTTATGCTTGAGGGGCAAAAATTGAAGAGCAACCCATTTGAAGGGAAAAACATGCATTTTTTTGTTTCTTCTTATTTGGATGGGTCATTTGCACTTTTGACCCTATTTTGTCCCTCAAGGCAAGATAATTTTTTCCCCGGATATTAGCTTTTAGTGTCACATCAAATATCTCAAAAGTTATGCTCCACGCTCTTAAAAAAATTATGTCCCACTAGATATAAGTTCGATTATTAAAGACAAAAAATAACTAAAGACTAATCTATTTGAAGGACAAAAATTAAAGACCAACCCATTTGAAGGGAAAATCGGGTAATTTATTATATTTGGACTCCTTTTCTTTTAACTTGTTTTTTTGTCATATTTTATCATTCTGTAGTGAAATCCTTAGGTAAAGAGGGAAAGGGGACCAAATTTACCTCTATACTTTAAAATTTTTATTTATATTTATCTTTTATTTAAGTTTTGAGTAAATTTGCCTCGTAATTAGCTTTTGAATTAATTATTGGGTTAAATATATTCAAAATTTAAATGAAGGATAAATATAAGTAATTTCGCAAAGTTATAAGATAAATATAAGCAATTTAGTAAAATGCTGGAGTGAATTTGACCTTTTTCCAAAAAAAAAGTAGTAGTATTTATTTCCGGGGAGAAAGGAATCTGTAAATCTTAATCCAATTATTACTCCGTGATTTTTTTGAAAATATACAAAAACGTGAAATGGTTTTATTTCCACAAAATTGGGGTGACAAATTGGTAGGCCACTTGATTAAAAAGTGAGAATGATAGAAGATATCGTTTGGATACACTAAAATTAATAAAGATGCTACACATTTCCTACAACTTTGTGTCTTTCAATCCTCACCATTAGAGATGACAGTGGATCCTGAATCCGGTGAATCCAGATTCATTTTATAGGAGATGGTTCTTTAAAATTTGGATCCGATGGATTTGGATCGGACCCGGATCCGTTCTGACGGATCGGATCTGAATCTTGTATTTGAGATCCGTATCCGATCCAGATCAGACCTGTGGATCCGTTTTTTATTAAATATATTCATAACCTAGAATGTAATTTTATAAGTATTTTCTTAAAATTGCTAAGCACATCCTTGCAAGTTTAATTTATCCCCGCGTTAACTCAAAAACCAAAAAATAAAGAGGTAACTTCGATAATAAAATCAATGTTATATTAGTGAATGACTAACATCTCCATAGACAAGTAGTTAAAATTATATTCACTTCATTTGTGAAGATTCCAAGCACATGCAAGTTCAGTATTGTGGAAATACTAGTCAGCATTTTCCACAATTATTGTCATTGTCTAACATTTTTAATTAATAGCTCACAATCAAAACGAGACAACCAATAAAATATCTCATATGAACATTTCAAAATTGAAACACAGTAAATTGTTAGCTAAGTAAAAATCGTTTGTCAATTCAAAAAAAATTCTTAGCAATGTTACATTCTTAGCAAGGCAAGATTTTTTACACGTGGATCCAGATCCGATGGATCCGGATTTGAATATGATTTTTATAAATCCGATAGATCTGGATATGAATCTGAATTCAAATATGAAAAACGGATCTAAATCTAGTAGGATCCGGTCCAAATCCTATCCGTGGCCATCCCTACTCACCATAATTCACTGATAGCGATGTGGGGTATTTCTATCCTCTCCTTCTCACCCACAAACTACAGACTATTATTGATCCTTACTAATATCAACTCAATAATTGGTGGGGACAGGGGTGGAAATAGAAGTTAGAATATGGTTAGTCGAACCCAATAGCTTCTTCTCAAATATGTATTTATGTTAAAAGAATCATTAAATATGTATAAATATTAAGTAAAATTTATTTATTAGCACTTTGAGTTGTCATTCTAAATTTAGAACCATAAAGTTAAAATCTTAGCTCAATTTCGGGGGACAAATGTGTACAGTCTTGATCGAATTTCATGTTGTTGCATAGTTGTAAATTTTATGCAGTAAAATGTGAAAACGATTAAATCAAGCTTATTCACACTTCTTTAATTTGCCAAAGCCTCGGTCGCACATTTTGAAACAAGCAAAAGAATGAAATAAGCTTGATTTAATCGTTTTCACATTTTACTGCATAAAATTTACAACTATGCAACAACATGAAATTCGATCAAGACTGTACACATTTGTCCCCCGAAATTGAGCTAAGATTTTAACTTTATGGTTCTAAATTTAGAATGACAACTCAAAGTGCTAATAAATAAATTTGACTTAATATTTATACATATTTATTCGGTCGCACATTTTGAAACAAGCAAAAGAATGAAATAATAAATGCTTGCAACATAGAGTTTGGTGCATGTACTATGTAGTGTGATTGCAAATGGTCGAATAAGTAGAGCCGTAGCTTCGTCCTTGAACAAAAGAAATTCTTATATATTTTATTTACTATTCTTAATGCAAATTAAATGACAATACTCTCTCCGTTTCATAATAAGTGATGTTTTAGCTTATGCACACCCCTTAAGAAATTGCTTATAGTGTTTTACAAACTTACTCCTAATTAATGTCTAGAAAATAAAAACTACTTATGATTCTTAATTATATAAATAAGTGTAATTTTGGAAGAATAAGGTCAATTTCTTCCAGAAATCCTAGAGCACCATTTTATTTTGAAATAAAATGAAAAACCTAAAACACCACTTACCCTCTGTTTGGATGGTTTTTTCCCGTGGTTCATTAATGTATAGTATCGTATGGTATAGTATGATGTTGTATTGTATTGTACTGTATTAATGAACACAATGTTTGGATAGATTGTATGGTTGTTGTGGATTAATGACATTTTTATTGTTTGGTTTGACTGTATGTTACTGTATAATAACATGTAAGTTTGCTAAAATACCATTAACCCTTAATTGCAAACTTGTTTTTATATATTAATAAAAGTAAGGTAAAGAATAAATGGGAACTTTAATAAATAAGTAGGTGGTGGGTGGTATGGGGGTTAGTGGGGGGTGGTGGTGATGGCCGTGGATGACAGTGGGTGGTTGGCGAGGTGGGGAGGGTGGGGTGGTGAGGGTCATGAGTTGTCTTTGGGGTTGGAGTGGGTGGTTGGTGGGGTGGGGATGGGTGGTGAGTGGTAGTGTGGGGGTGGGTGGTAGTGTGTGGGGGTTGGTGGGTTTGGGTGTGATAGAGGGGTGTGTGTGGTTGTGTGGGGATGATGGTGGGTGGTAGGGTGTGATAGAGGTGGGTGGGGTGAGGTATAATGGGAAATGAAATACATAACCACGAAAAAATCACAAAATTCATAGTTATAAAAATTGAGTTTTTTCATGGTTATTTAATCACGAAATTACAAAGGGAAATAATAATTGTGAGTCGTCATGTCCTTTTCGATGAAACAAATTTTCCGTTTGGTAAAATTCACAAGTCCGGACCCTCCACCTATGCATTTTTAGATGATGGATTGCCCTCGTATTTGTCCCATATTTTCTTGTCCGACCCCGAACCCACTGTTTCATCCAGCCCACAACATTTGGACCACGAAACAGTGGCCCAGTCGCAGGACACTATTGCCTAGCATATTGGGCCGCCTGATTTGAACCCAAATATTCTCGGGACAATACCAGTGGCCCAGCCTCAGCAAATTGTTCAGTGAACTGGGCATGTTCATACCCGCAACACCCGCCCACTGCCTAGTGAATTTACTGTTCCTGGCTGTAGCTTGGGCCAAAGCCCAGCCCCCTTCCAACTGCAAGGCAACGTGTTTCAACCCACCAGCCCACTTGATAATTCAACACGTCTCCTGGTTACCCGTAGTCAATATGACACTGTTAAACCCAACACCAAATATAGCCTACATACCCAAGTCTCAAAATCACAGCCTTTTCTTTTGAGTATCTTTAGTGAGCCTATAGATGGAGACCATAAAGAGCCCGTAAACTCCATCAAATATGCAATGCTAGTACATCTGAGACTTCTTAATTGGCTAGTTGTAAATAGCCCTAGGGCTATGGAACAAATAGGACGTGGGAGTTAGTACTTCGTCCTCCTAATGCCAATATAATTCGGTCTATGTGGATTTCCAGTCACAAGGAAAAATCTGATGGTACTTTTGAGAGGCATAAAACCCGTCATGTAGGTGATGGAAAGACACAACAGGTTGGTGTAGATTGCGGGGAGACGTTCAGTCCGGTGGTGAAACCAGCAACTATAAAAACGATCCTCAGTTTGGCTCTCTCAAAGTTATGGCCACTCCATCAGTTGGATGTCAAAAATGCTTTTCTTCATGGCTAGCTAAATGAAATAGTATACATGCATCAACCACTGGGATATAGAGATTCCAAATATCCAAATTATGTATGCCTACTCAAGAAATCACTTTATGGGCTTAAACAAGATCCTCGACCCTGGTACAAACAGCTTGCGGATTTTGTTTCACATATTGGATTTTTAACAGTCGTTCGGATCACTCACTATTTATTTACCGATAAGGTAATAATATTGCTTATCTTCTGTTATATGTGGATGATATAATCTTAACAACCTCATCAGATGTTCTTGGCAAGTCCATCATGTCACAACTTGCCTCAGAATTTGCAATGAAAGATCTCGGTCCTCTTCACTACTTTCTAGGCATAGCAGTGACACGTCATGCAGGTGGGTTATTTTTATCCCAAAAGAAGTATGCAGCAAAGATTGTTGAACGCACTAGAATGTTCTCTTGCAAACCATCCGCAACACCAGTAGACACCAAATTCAAAATGAATGCATCATCTGGCAAGCCTTTTGCTGATCCATCTCTTTATCGCAGCCTTGCAGGGGACTTACAATATCTTACATTCACCGGGCCAGATATTTCATGTGTTGTGCATCAAGTATGCCTCTTCATGCATAATCCGATGGATGATCATATGCATGCACTCAAACAGATTGTGAGATATATTCAGGGGACTCTAGAATATGGATTGCACTTATACCTATCATCGACTTCCACCCTGGTATCCTACACCGATGCAGACTGGGGTGGATGTCCAGATACCAGACGTTCTACATCTGGTTATGGTATTTTTTTGGCGATAACTTGGTTTCTTGGTCCTCAAAACGGCAAGCCACACTGTCTCGCTCTAGTGCCGAAGCAAAATACCGAGAGGTCGCCAATGTAGTGTCAGAATCATGATGGCTTCCGAATCTGCTCCTAGAAATCCATTGTCCAGTTCCGTAAACCACATTGGTATACTGTGATAATGTTAGTGCTATCTACCTCTCAGGAAATCTGGTCAACCATCAACGCACTAAACATATCGAACTAGATATTCACTTTGTTCGTGAAAAAGTGGCTAGCGGACAAGTGCATGTCTTACATGTTCCAACGCGCTACCAGATCGCGGATATCTTCACTAAAGGTCTTCCGCTGATATTATTTGAAGATTTTCGGGACAGTCTCAGCATCCGTCTTCCTCCCGCTTTGACTGCGGGGGAGTGATAGAATCATAATTAATTATTCCAATTACTTATGATTATGGTAATATCTTATGTATATGGTAGGACAATTAAAATAGATTAGGGTAAATTAGGATGCATGATTGTAGATAATCATATCTCAACATTTTCTTATTTTATGCTTGTACTATTGATATAATTACCAAGTCATTGGAAAGGAATAATTGAGAAAAATATTTCATAATTATTATAATTTCGCTGAGTATGCTATTGTTGTTCGTTAATTAATATCATATACTTTTGGAATTGGAAACAACCGTATCATAAGTTGATACTCTGATCTCATATTCAAACTCTCTTATATAAAATACTGTTTTCAATTATTGCCTACTTGGATTAATTGGTTATGCAACTGAATGTTTCCACTAACTCTTTCTCTCCCCCTCCCCCCCTCCCCCTCTTTTTTTTGCCTTTCAGAACTATGCGAAGATTTGAATTACTTCCGTGTTTCATGCCAATTTATGAATACCCGATTAAGTTTATCAATAACGACTTGTCGATAATAAGCAAAAGTCGCCCGCTTACGCCAAGTTTGTAAAATTTGCTTAATTAGTTTAAGAAGTGTTCTTATATCAGAAGTATTTTTCAAAAAAATATTTATATTTAGTTAATCAATTTAGAAAACAATTTTATCAATAATACAGCAGTATTTTATGCTTGACTAATATTTCAAAAAGATTTCGAGAAAAGTTATTTATTTTAGCTTTTGAATATCATCTCCTAATACTACTTTTTACTTTCTAAAAACTTTGCCAAACACCCTATTAGTCCCTAAGTTTGGTGGAAACATTTTGAGTTGAATATTCACCTTTGTTAAGAGACAAGCATGACATCTTTTGGGGAGATGCTACTAGTAAGCATATATAATGGGGATAACACATTGTTTTTGACTCGCTTTTATGTAATTAAATATTTAGAAAATTACATGCATACTTATAGTGCTCACTAAGTTTGACATCTACTTTTGCATAATAATATATAGTTCTTATTATTAGGGCTGTAAAAAACCCCGACAAATTGCACCAAATTGAATCAATTCTGAAGAAAAAATTAATTAGTAGTTTGGTTTGGTTTGATTTGGTATTTGAAAAAAAAAACGATCATAGTAGATTTGATTTGGTTTTAATTAAAAAAAGTCAAACCGAGATCAAACCAACCAGATTATATGTACACATATTTAAAATATTTTATACATATATCATTTTGATTGTAATAATTTTATCAAAGTTTTAATTTCTTAATATTGTAACATCAGGTTTGGACCTATTGTTATTCCTGTTATTTCACTTGGAGCACATATAATCCCCCTTGTTTATTAAATTGGTGCACTTTCACAGTCACTCCTAACAGACATT
Source organism: Anisodus acutangulus (assembly GCA_029783415.1). Classification (NCBI taxonomy): domain Eukaryota; kingdom Viridiplantae; phylum Streptophyta; class Magnoliopsida; order Solanales; family Solanaceae; genus Anisodus; species Anisodus acutangulus. The sequence continues at coordinate 2,126,326 of CM056491.1, forward strand.
TTCCCCCCATATTGCAGCAGCAATTCCACAACCAATTTTAGCAGTTCCAGCACCAATTCCAAGCAATATGGTATCTCGTGAGTAGCACATTAGTAGCAACACAGCCAGGAATTTCAATAAAAGAAAGCAAAAACTGGACAAAGAGAAAAAGGGCCAAAAAACCTAATTTTTGGTCAAACAAATGCTATTGTAAGATGCTTCACATCGAACCACAAAAAACCCTGAAAAAACCGACAAATCCGAAAACCCCGAGAAAAAATGAGATTGAAAAAATTGATTTTTATTAATTTATAGATTTAAAAATCAGACACAATTAATTTAATTTGATATTTAAAAAATCCAAACTAATCTGATCCATGTACACCGCGGTTCTTACTAAAGTAGTTAATGCCAATAATTAACCTAAAATCATGAATCCTTTGATGGCCGGTGGTTAGAGCAAACTCCAAGAGAGTAGACGAACTCAATAAATTTGTCGAGTGCCTGCCGTTTATAGTTACCTTAATCTTGTCGAAGGCCTTTTTCTTTTCTTTTTTAAACTCTTAATCTTCACGAACAAATACTACTTCTATTTCTCAGATATTGAGGAAAAAATAAAAAGGAAACAGTGCACAATGTTCAAAATTCTGTCTCATTTTTCCGCTTTTCTAATTATTTTGTGGAGCATGTAGGGATGGTAACGGATAAGATCAGGACCGAAACCTACTAGATCAAGATTCATATCCGTTTTTCATACTTAGATTCAGATCCGGATCCAAATCAATCGGGTCCATAAAAATCCAGATCCATCAAATACACCGGGTCCACAGATTGAATTTGGATCCACACGTGAATAAATTTTTAGATCACCACACTTGTATATATATAAAGCTAAGTGAACCATAATAGTGATAACCGATTCATCATTGACAGAATGAGAAATAAGCTAGCAAACTGAAAATCTCTTTTTCTCAATATGGCTGGAAGGATCACACTGCCACTTGTTGAAGTTTTAGCATTATAAGAATGACATCATTCTACAACAATCACAAGAATGACACCATTCACAAGAATGTTCATTTAATCAATCTACACACAAACGATGCAATTGCAAAGGTCTTGAAATTAAATTCTACAACAATGTTCTTTAAAATGCAAGCAACATCTTCTCTAACCTTCATGAACAAAGACCCGGAAAAAGCACGACATATGAGACAAGTATATCAGCATCATGACAAGCACCAGTCAACAAGTCCTCAGACATACTACGAGCGAAGCTGTGAATCGAACGAGATTGTGTTTGGAGCAGTTCAAGAACAAGACGGACGACGTGAAACAATGGTGATAAAGGCTGTTGATTATGGGGATCCTGCTTATAGTAATCACAATGTTCGATCCAGGTACAACTACAGCGTGGGTTACTCGTACGGAAATTGAGTAATATTACATAAAGCTAATGGAATAGCTAGACCATAGGAAACATCAACTTGGTCTCTGTCTGGACTTCACTTATTGTATCTTTCACAGGGAAATGGATATGAATTATGATAATAGAAAGTAGCAGAAACAAAGTGATAAGAATTGTGGGTTTCATTTGTCATGCTCTTATAGTGAATCTTTTTGTCATGTATCTCCTTGGAAATACAATTTCTTCCAGTAGTACAAATTTACTTAGGTTTCAAAAGTAATAGAATGTCAGACTTTCAGTTTTGAAAAATGATCCTAGTGGGTCTATAAGCAATGCTGATTAATATTATAAGTTCAAATGTGCTTAAAGATGTAGCAATTTGGCAATTTGCAAATAAGTTAATTGGTCTAATATATTTTGAGCTTCTATTTGGATTAATATTTGCAAAAAGTAGAGGGGTCTAGACCGAAAATTCTACAATGATACTCTGAAATAATTTACTTGGCGAGAAAAGATGGTATACTTTCAATTTTCTCAGGTACTAAATTTTGCGATACGATTGTCTGCTCTAATCTAAAAAACCAGAGTAGAGTAAGCTTAATAGACTTTATTAATTAGGTGTACAATTCGAAAAATGCAAATAAATGAAACATAGGTGTTTTGATCTTTTATTTAGTTCGGGTCTTAAAGGATGCTGAATTGTCCAATGGACAATCCAAATGAAGTTGGTCGCTAGTTCCATTAATTTAGTAGTGTTTTTCTTCTTTTATTTTATTTGGTTTAATTATCCAATATTTGAAATTCACTAGTATGACTGATTTGGATTCGTGCAGTAAAAAATACTTTTTTGGAGATTTTAAGGTTACACATAACGTAAAAGAGAACTCTATTTCAGATCTTAAACTCGAAAACTTTTCGTTAAGAACCAACTAGTAGTGTTGAAACTTGAAAGCCATTTGCAATTTGGGATTTTGTTGCCCATTCATATAACACACATGCTCACCACTAGTTATTCCTAGCTTAATAAAACACCAGTACTGTGACCGACCCAATTTATATTAACGTGCAAGGTTCAACGAGAATCGGTCATAAAATACAGGTATATCAGTCGGACAATCACTCTATTATTATTTTCTATATGTTTAAGAGCAATAAAATAATATGAAGCTTGAATAGCTTACGTTGAGCTTTTTACATGGATTAATTGGACACCGTAAAAAATAAATGGGGGGAAAAGGTTTTGGACATGACCTTGATTAGTGATATAATTCCCTTTCAGAACAATCAATGACCTAAAATTAAGTAGACTTGAAGAAATCTCTCTTGGCATACTTGTCCCAAAAAAGTATAACTCGAGTTTTCAAAGGAACTTTGTCCCAAAACAAACACATGCATTTGCCTTCTCTTAATTAGGTTAACTGAAATGTGTTGGAAATTTGTCTTTGGTGGGAGTTGCGTCCAACCATCTTTAATGACTTAAACACTAGGGTTCCGCATGTTGGAAAATTTGATTCTTCACACGTACATAATCTACTAAGTGAGTAGATGACCGTAGGGCCAAGGATCGTCAAATTTCGTTGAAAAATGAAAGAGATATTGGTCAACGAAATGAGGTATTTGAAGCATGAAAATGTGGTATAGACCAATTCTCCCTCATCCCTCATCGGTGGGGGAAGGAAGATTTGTTTAGTTTATAAGTCTCAAAATTGACTAAGGGTTTGGGACCCCAAGGGGTAATCCATGTGTTTGAAGAAGGAAGGACCTAGATGTGCTTTGGTTCGAGGCTAAGCCCACACGCGCGCCGCCGCCCGTCCGGGCTCGGGTCGTGGGCCTTGGACTTCTTTTGATATTATCTTTTTGGACCCAAATTGCTTCATATTTACAGTTTGATCCCTGAAGTTTTAGATAAGATGAAATTAGACAGAGAACTTGTGCTTTAGCTGTTGGTTTTGGAACGTTAACCTCCATTATTATGCACATCAATTCAGTCATTACTTGGCTGAATAACTCTCACTAATGGTCTAATCCGTTGCACATTGATTCAGTCATTCATTTGGCTGAATTACTACCTCTCTAATTGTCATTACTTGGCCAGTAATAGCAATTATGTAGGTAGTTGATAAGTCTCTTCCTTGCACTATATAATGAAGCCTTTGGCTCACTTGTTGAGACTACACAAAAATGAAAAAACAGAATTCTTCCTACTACTTTCCAGCATCATTTCATTACTCTAAGTTTTTCAAAGTAACACTTGAGTTTTCTTTGCTCATTTGTTGAGTTGCTGTTTTATCTTGGGAAACTATTATCCAGAACGTAGAAATGATATATACGGGGCAATCTTGTTGTTAAACAGAGCAATATACATGTGATATACACTGAATATACAGCAGTGCATATCACATATATATCCTGAAATTGGGCCTCATGATTAGGTTGTCTCGGCAGACGAGGTGGGCTCTCGGCCAGTGGGCCTCTCTCGGCCAGACTGTAGGTGTATATATGGTATATATATTTGTAGTATATTGTAATAAAAATGATACCTTAATTAGTGTTATACACCTACCATAATTGTATAGTTAGAATTATGGTAGAATAAGGATTTAGAAGTAGAATAGGAAAAGGATTTGTAGTATTATGGAAAGATGTAACTTGTATATATACCTATTCAATCAATGAAAATAATCAAGGGGATTATTTCTTTCATGGTATCAAGAGACTAGGTCTATACAAAAGTTTTCTCTCAAACGTTTCCTTGTGGTGAGAACCCTCCCCACTCAGGGTTCTCTCCAAATTTTGTCTTAAATTTCTCAAAACCTCTCTTAAATTTAACCTCCTTCCTTGTTCTTTCAAATATGTCTAAGAACAATTTTCACCCCTTCCCTCCACAGTTTTCAATATCAAGCTCGGTGTCCTGTTGTCCTTGAGATGGAAAAGCTTGCGTTCAATATCTAACGTGGCGGAGTTGTTTAAAATTCACACGTTATCTCTTATCAAGTTCTTAATCACATCATTCCTCCCGCTGACCCGCCGCGGAGGATCACGAGTTATGGATTACACTTGATGCTACCGTTCTTCGGTGGATATCGCCACTATTTAGATGGACCTTCTACAGGCGATTATGGGCACGATACCACGGCTATGTGCATGGAATAGATTGCGTGACATATTCCAAGACAATGACATTCCGTATCGTCACACTCGGCGAAATTCTCTCTCGTTCGAATGGGCGTATTTCCAAGCGTTTACGCATATTGCAAGAAACTAAAGGAATTGGCGGATCAACTCCAGTAATGTTGGCGCACGGTAATAATCGTCTAGTTCTCGGTTGGTTGCTTGCCGTCTTCGGAGGCTATAATGGTGTTGGAACTCTCGCCCGCCAAAGCAACCCTCTTCCCGACTTTCATCAAACCCGCTCCATCTTGGCGTTGGAAGAAGCGGGATTTGGCTAAAAAAGCGACTCACAAGGGCAAGCCCGGTTGTCATGGTGGCATCCTCTCCTAGTTCTTCGGGTTTTGTTAATAATTCGGGCCAAAACCATAACAATGGTGGCGGCAAGAATAATCGCCAAAAAGTAACAAAAAAAATCGTGGGGGCAAAGCGGCGGTTACGGTGATCAACAAGCGGCGGTGGGTCCCATCTAGGTATAGTGGGCCACCACCGTGGGCGGCGATGGGGCCATTGGCGATGGAATTCGCACCCCGCAAAACCGCGGTTTCCGGTGACCGGTGGGTGCAGCCGATCCCGAGCCCAACGTCGGCGATGTGGCGGCCGGCGGCGATGGCTGCAGCGGCACCTCCGGCCCTGCGGCCCGACAACATCATGGAATGGAGTCACCGGCCCCATCCTCCGCAAACCCATCATGCGGCGGAGTCCCAGCCAGGGATATTGAGAGTCGCGATGCACCTGCGTTGGGATTGTCCCAATAGGACCCAAATTGGTACATGGACACCAGGGCCACTACTCATGACTTCCGAATGAGTCACTCTCATCTTATTCCAATTTGAGCACCCCTCAAGATAATTGTTGGTAATGGCGATTCTAATCCAATTCTAAGGTATGGTCGGAACACTTGTCTCCTCTAATCCACCACTCACTCTTGAAAAATACTTTGTACATGCTCTAAATTGATTAAAAATTTAGTATGTCCAGAAAATTCACAAATGACAATTACATTTACTGTTGAATTTGATCCTTTTCGGTTTCTCATGAAGGATTTCAAGGCGAGTCATCTCGTGAGGTGTGATAGTAGGGGGATATGTATCCTATCATGCGGTTTCGATCCATCGAGTCAGTAGTGCCATCGACTTTTGCGACCGTCTCTCTTCCGTGTGGCATGCTCGTGCAGGTCGTTCGGGATCTTCTATTTTATCGACTTTAGATAAAAATAGTTTTATTTCTTGTAAGAGTACAAGTCGTACTCCAATTTGTCGATCTTGTTCATTAGGAAAACTTGTTAAGTTGCCATTTGTAGACTCGATTCTCATACTTCTATGCCATTTGACATTATTCATAGCGACTTATGGACATCTCACATTCTTAGTTCAATGGGTCATCGATATTATGTTCTCTTTTTAGATGATTATTCTAGATTTTTGTGGGCGTTTCCAATTATTGAATAAATCACAAGTGTTTTCCGTCTTCATAAAATTTAGAGCGTTCATTAGTACTCAATTGAAGAGAAATAAAAAATATTCAATGTGATAATGGGAAAGAGTATGACAATAGGGAGTTTCGAGATTTTTGTGCTACTCATGAGATAAATTTTAGTTTTCATGTCCTCATACATCTTCACAAAATGGGAAGCGAGGCATAAAATTCGTTCCATAAATAACATTGTCAGAACTCTCTCCTAATACATGCCTCCATACCTCCGTATTTTTTGGCACCGTACTCTACGAAATGGCCCACTGCTGTGAACATAATTCCGTCTAAAGGTCTAACATACTCTTCCCCCCTCAAAGTCCTATATAATAAGAACCCCATTCTCACCTTGAGTTTTGGGTGCTTGTGTTATCCGTTATTCCCATCCACCACAATTAACAAACTTAGGGCTCAGTCTACCCAGTGTGTGTTTTGGGTTATTCGTAGAATCTTCGTGGTTATAAGTGTTTTGATTTATCCTCAAGAAAATCATAATCAATCGCCATGTCATTTTTGATGAAACTCAATTCCCATTTCACGAAAGCTCATACTCGAACCTCAGTCATATAATTTTTGGATGACGAAATATCCCCCGTATATTATTCGGAATTTTTCGGACATCTCGTACTCAAAATCCTCCAGTAGACCTTGCCGGCCGGCCCCCTGACTAACTCCACATCGGCGGTTTACGCCTGCAGAGCGATTCCAGCCGGTGGGCTGTCGATTACAGGCGGTCAGCCAAGGCCCAGCGTTCTGGGATTTGGGCCGCGATGCACTGTAGCCAATCCGTCAGAGCGGAAAAATTCCCAAAATTCCCTCAATTCTTCCTCGAGTCATAGACCAGGTCACTTTCGTAGTCGTGGGTATTTTACACCTAAAGACATTTTAATTTACATTCGATGTCCACTAAATCCCACTTGCCCACTTAATCCGTGTCGCATTAAATGGCCCCTAATTGAAAAATTGCTATGGCCCGATGAATATAATGCTCTTATTGATAATAAGGCGTGGGAGTTGGTGTCCGAATCCCATATGGTATTAATATTATCAGGTCTATGTGAATTTTTACTCATAAGGAGAAGTCGGATGGGTCGTTGCTGAACATAAGGCACGACTTGTTGGTAATGGTAAGACTCGGGTTGGAATTGATTGTGGTGAACGTTTAGTCCGGTGGTCAAGCCGCTACCATTAACATTGTGCTTAGCTTGACTCTTTCAAAAACTTGGCCAATTCATCAGTTGGATGTCAAGAATGCTTTCTACATGGTGATCTCAAGCGATCTATATCATCAGCCGTTGGGTTTCAGGATCCCAACCGCCCTCATCGTAATGCATTTGTTGAAGAAATCACTATATGGGCTTAAGCAATCTCCTGGCCTGGTATACACGATTTCTTGATTTTGCTTTGACTATTGGGTTCACTCCACGGTCGGATAATTCCTTGTTCATCTACCGCGCGTAGTTCTTCTTTGGCCTATATTACATTGTATGTGGATGATATCATCTTGGCCAGCCTCTTCCGATGCCTTGCGCCAATCTATCGTGACCATGCTCGATTCGAGTTTGCTATGAAGGACTTAGGCCGTTGAGTTACTTTTTGGGGATTGCCGTCAGCGTCGTTGGTGGCTTATTTACTGTCTCAGCGAGTATCTTCTTTGAGATCATCGAAGAGGCGGGATGTCATCCTGTAAGTCCACTTCCCACCCGGTTGATGCAAACCAAAGGCGAGTGCAGCGGGTGCACCATCTGAGAGACCCGACCGCATTATCGCGATCTTGCAGAGGCCTCGATATCTTACCTTTACCCAGGCGGATATTACATATGCGGTTCAGCGGTGTGTTTATTCATGCATGATCCAGGTTGAAGCATGAATGCAATCAAAGCGCGTCGTCCGGTATCTTCATGGGACAACTGGTACTAGGTTGCACTTGTATCGCTTCATCTACATCCACACTTGTCTCTTACGGATCTTGATTGGGGTGGTTGTCCGGAGCACCAGGCGGTGCGACTTGACTCTTGTATGTTCCTTGGCAACAACTTGGTCTCATGGTCGGCAAAGCGTCAAGCAACTATCCCCACGCTCCGGTCTGAGCGAATATCGAGGGTAGCGAATGTGGTCTCCGAGTCCTGGTAGCCTACGTAATTTTCTTTTGGAGCTTCATTGTCCCATTCGAAAGGCAACCTTGGTATATTGCGATAACATTAGTGCCATCTACCTCTCAAGTAACCCGTTCAACACCAACGCACCAGCGTATCGAAATGGACATTCACTTTGTTAGGAAAAAGGTTGCAAAGGGTCAAGTTCGCGTATGCCATGTCCGTCTCGTTATCAAATTGCAGGCGTCTTTACAAAGGGTCTACTGGCAGTTCTCTTTGAACTTTTTAGGGAGCGATCTCGGCGTTAAAACCGCTATGACTGCGGGGTGTGTAATTATGACAATATACATGTGATATACACTGAATATCTGGCCGGTGTATATCACATATATATCACTGAGGTGGGCCTCGCGGTGGTGTCTCGGCACAGACTGGGCTCGGCGATGGGCCTCTCTCGGCCAGATTGTAGGTGTATATATGGTATATATATTTGTAGTATATTGTAATAAAAAGGATACCTTAATTAGTGTTATACACCTACCATAATTGTATAGTTAGAATTATGGTAGAATAAGGATTTAGAAGTAGAATAGGAAAAGGATTTGTAGTATTATGGAAAGATGTAACTTGTATATATACCTATTCAATCAATGAAAATAATCAAGGGGATTATTTCTTTCACTTGTCTTAAAGACAGAGTGTCATCACTTGACATAGCAAATCAAAGTGCTTGTAATCTCAGTTTTTTGTTTTCAGTTTATTGAAATTTTAGTTCTTGTAATTTCATTTTCTTATAATAATTAGCAGTTACTTATTTTCATTTTCTGCAACCTTTGTAATCAACAAAATGACATTGGAATTTTAAGAGCATGTGACGGAACGGGATCGCCATGGCCCTCATTACTAGGCCCTAGCACTTGCAAGTCGCAACTACGAATGAATTGTTATTTGGCCGATAAACTTTTTTTTATGCATAATTAAACTTTCTTCACAATTGTTTCAATGTCAAAAGATCTGTCCTTTCTCTACAGCTATCTCAAATTAATAAGTGGTGTATTTTTTTAGAATTATTATTTTGTATATTAAATAAACTTAAACATGTTAATTTTAATTTTAAGGCGGGTTTCCGCTGAAAACGGAATAGTGGCCGTGTCCGAACAAACTTAGTAAAGTAGAAGTTATTGGCTGTCAACTGTTCTCTAAGTAAAAAAAACAAGTCAAAATATGAGATGATATGTTTCTCAAAGAGTATTAGTCATATTATTCATTGTGCTCCTCCTAATAAGGTTCTATTTGAATGCGAGAAGTGATTAGAAGTACGTGCAGTTGGTGCCAAAATTAAGATGGAGTTACAAGAAGCAGCCCACATCAAGGAAGAAGCTGTCATTGGTTAGGACACGACTCAGTATTGTGGTTAACTAACTGGAAGAGGAGGACATAATTGTATCTATCGTGGGTCACTAATACATATGTGTGAAGGAAAGAAATCTGACGAATCGTTGTATTATATATTAATTATTATAACAAGAATATATAATTAATAAGGTTGCTGCATCATAATCTGGAACTCCCTTCTCTATATACTCTTCTCTGCAGGATGCTTCTATTTCTTGCAAGCATAAACCACTTCTCGTCAAGCAATATATGATGGAAAGTTGCAACAACAACGTCTAGTAATAAATTGATCAAGGCATTAACATAAATAAATTCATATAGATAAAGACAAGACACTTTTAAATCAAATTAATATTATTGTTGTGTTACGAAAAGATTACAAAAGAATATGGAGTTTCCGGTTTGAGTCACTACAATTTTGACAGATAAAATAAATATATCAATTCAGCACTCTATTTTGAGTATGCAAGTGACTATTTGAATTTTGACAAACAAAAAAAAATTTATCAATTCAATTCTCTATTTTGGGTAAGCAGGTGACTATTTGATTTACAGAGAGAAAATAAGAAGAAAATGCAATGATGTATATATTTTTTTTAACTATGTGCATTTGGTTAAGTGAAATACATCTCTCATAAAGAAAATAAACCTTAAACTTAATTGAATTTGAACAATAAGGTCACGAGGTGAAAATTGTCTAACACACTATAAGGAGATAATAATTCATTCTCTAATCAACCGATATGGGACACTTAACGACTCGCGGAAAAGAGAAGCTATCAAATGACATCAATGGTGGTCATTGTGTGCGCCGTGTGCCACTGCATGACCTTCCCCAGGACTTGGACCAGAGTTCTTCGCTTCAATTAGAGAAAGTGATGAGTCACCAAGTTGATGAACTTTCATGCCTTGGTTATGATCACCGCTCTGAGAATTTGAATGCTTGATTGATTCAGAATGAAGGCTATGATTTGGGATTCTTGCAATTGGACGGCATTGAATCCAAGTGACTAGCAAAAAGCTCAAGAAAACAGCTAAAATTTTTGCTCTGTCCATTCTCAAATTGAGTGCTAGTTTACAAACTGCAAAGTCTCTGCAGCTGTAAAAGGGAGCTTCAAAGTAAAGGTACGCAGAAGAGATTGAACAATGGTTATATATATATATATAGAGAGAGAGAGATTGTAGTAAGATGGACAAATATAAATCAAAGTGGCCCGCTGAAACACGTTTGAGAAGAAGTTGAAAGAAAATTTGCACTAAGACTTGCAGGCCAAGGCTGAAAAATAATTCTAAAGAATGAGATCACCCTTCGATTACTCCATCCGTCTCAATTAATGTGATGCAATACCGATAACTGTAGTCGCCTTTGAGTACGGCACCAGTCCAGACATAGACCGTAGGAGCTAAACTCTTGAGTAGTTTGCCCATGGAAAGGAGCTTACTCCAAGATCTGACTCCTCCCGTCTAGGAGTTCGGGAAGGCCAGAAGTAAACAAAGAGCGGTAGAAGAAAATAAAGTGTTGCGCTTTTAAAGTTTGAAATATTCACATATTTAAAAATTACATAAAAACTATAACACGCAATAATTAATAATTCAAAATTTTAAAAGGCAAGAACTAATAACAGTCAAGGAAAAAAAATCATTTAACCCTCAAAATTCGAGATGCATCACATAAATTAAAACCTATAGAGTATCCTTTTTTCTTCTTTCATCGGGAAATGGTGGGGGGAGTGACTTAGATCGCAAATGACGGCGTAAACTTGTGAGTTTTGACTCGTTACCATACTAATTAGTAGCTTTTTAACGCTTTTGCTTAGTCATCTTCATTAGCATACTAAATCTAATCAACAACAACTAACAAACAAAGGGAACGTGAAGAAAAATGTGTCATTTTCCCCTTGTTTTAACTTTGAACTTGGGTTGAGTCCAAGAGGGGAGCTACGTACACGGTTAAAAGGATTCAATCGAGTCGATCTCATTTATCAAATTTTAACTAGACAATGAAAGGAAATTTATGACTATATAAAGGCAAGAAATGATTTAGGATGAATCTTGAAACAGTTTATGGTATGAGACTATGAGTACTTGCATGCTGTGTTGTTTAATCAAATTTTTTCACTATATATTTCAAAAAATAGCAAGCGATCATGGTTTTAACTAATTGATTAAACATAATTTATATGATAGTTTACTTTCTTTCAAATTCTTAAATTATAGCAGCCTTCTTAATTAATGAATTCATTAATTCTTAATAAATTAATCAACTCAATAGGCCAGTAAACCACCAAAAAATAAGAGAAGAAATTGGGAGAGCACTTCGATTTCTAAACAAAGTTAGGAAGTTCTTTGTTATTTTTACTCATACATAAATTGATTCCTAAAGAGTGAGAAGAAAATAATACTTAAACAAGAATATGCGAGAAAGTCAGTCACTAGAGACAGCCAAATGCTTATCAGGCATGTAAAGCAACCAAATGAATAGTTTTTAGAGGACTTCCCCGCACAGATTTTTTGCCTTAAATAATGTGAACATACTATAATTAAGTAATTTAATGTAATAGAAATATATATTAACAAACATATATCATGCACCTTAATTTTATATTGCAAAATTCGGAATAACTCCATGTCAAATGAATTAAGAATGAAATTGAGATCACGGAGGGCAGTAACAACCTGAGGGATTAAACTGGTGGAATGACAATGATACGAATTGATTTAAATGTGCTAGACATTATTCTAAAAAAAATAATCAACAATATAATATATGTTTTAAATATTAAACAGACCTATTTTGATGAAAGACGGAGCATGAATCAACAAAATTTTAATAAATAACAAACCAACAAGTCAAGAAAGGAAAATAAGTAAAAGAGAGAGCAGATATGTAACCGGTAAAGTTACCTCTATGTGATCAGAAGGTCACAAGTTTAAACTGTGGAAACAGTCTTTGGCAGAAATGCAGGGTAAGACTGCGTATAATAGACTTTTGTGGTCTGATCCCTCCTCGCGTATATCAGTAGCTTAGTGCACCAGATTGCCTTTTAAAACCGTTAAATGTTTGTAGGGCAAAACAGACAATGACTATGCTATTTCTTTTTTCTAGAAGAAATTGTGAGGACATTATCGTTGCTGAATAAGACTTAAACTTCATAAGGTCATGTTCATAATGGAAGCTATATTTATAGGTTTTTAGATGTATTCTAGTTAAGCCAAGTGTGGTTGCATGAAGGACTTTATCCACTTGTTCAAGGGCATTAACCACTTGGTCATAAATTTATGCCATTTACTACCTCTTTTGCATGCATGGATGTTACTTGTTCATCTTAACTATTCGTAAATCCATTTGTCACATTTAGGCATAGGTGGACCCACATGATGAGGAGGGAGGGCACGTGCACAAGTTAACTTAGATTTTTTTTATGTATATATATATATTTTGAAAAAGAAATATATATTTAAAGGTGCACTCTCATGAAGAATAAACGTGCTTGGTGCACCAGCGTAGTATCGAATCTCAGTAGTACGCTCCATTAGATAATTTTTTGTTAAACATCATCGGATATTGTCTTTACACCAAAAAATAGTAAGCACAATGATATTACCCCGATTCGATCCTGCAACAATTCATATATTCCGTGCAACCTTAAACACTGAGCTACCACTCTATGTTGCTTCAATAATGCTAACATTTAAATATTTAGGCTATAATCCATATTTGACCTGTATATTTGTATTTTTGTCATTGCTCATGCCATCAGTTATCAATCCGACACAATCATTGTCCCTCAGTTGTAATTGGTAGTTATCTAGCGTCTACGTCAAAATAATAGTGCCCCGTGATCTTTAAATCTTGGATCCGCCTCTACATTTAGGGATGACAATTGGACCGGTTGGATAAAAAATGAACGGGTCAAAACGAATGAAATCAACAAATGGGTTAAGACCTAACTTGCCCAAAATTGCTTGAATCCAAATGTGTTGGATCAAGAGTCACGTAACAGATCATAACCCAACTCCCAACTTGACCCATTTTTCCTCCTTTGTTTTTTACTCTTTAATTTTGAATTTAAGCTCTGTCAACATAATAGTATAACACAATTTTCTCAAATATTTTTGTAACTCACATTCTTTTGAGATATTTTCAACATATATAAACTCTCATAATCAAATCAAGAATGTTAAGAAAAACAAAGAACTCAAAGGATTGGCTAAAATTTGAAGGACAGTTGGTATATTATGTGCAATTATTTAGGAGACAATGATTGGAATAAAACATCAGCAAGCACTCTAATTATAATCAAAGTGGTAAGTTTTTTCTTTCAACTAATCAAATTAAAGTGCTAACAGATACATATATTTATATTTATTTAATAAAAATAAATTCATACACCGTCCGCTAGATTACATATTCCCTTTATCTCGAGCTTCAGCATTTGGTTGCGTGTGTCCTACTCCCTTACCAATTGCTTTCTCCAGCTATACTAATATTTGCACACAAAGAGTTAGGTGGAATATAAAGCTTATTATAACTTTATTATATTAAAAAATAAATAAAGACAGAATTATTCTCCTTTTTTGCCCTAAAGGTTGACTAAAAGCTACTACTAGTAGGAATAATAAATATAATAAGTTTAGGTGAAAATAAAAGAATTCAAGAGTTCATATTTGAAGAATATTATTATGTGCAAATAACGAACTTTGAGACTTTTATATAGAGTTTCCAAGTTTAATCATTAGGAAACATAAGCACTTGCCTTAAATGTCAAAGAAAAGACCCAAAAATCAGCGAACATTTAAAAATTTGCTTTAAAGTCTAAGTGAAAAGTATGAGCAAAATATTAGAAGGCCACGGGTTAATAGCAGATTACGCATACAAGTATTCCAAATAATAAGAGGCTCCTACGATATATGTGTAAATGAGAAGTTCACATTATTAGAAAACAACCAATGACTGTGAAGTAACACAACTGCAGAAAAAATAAGAAGGATCCCTTGGTCATGTTTTCAGATTAATTAGGCATACTTTAAAAGAGAAACTCACGAAGTAATATTTTGACAAATGAAGAATAATATTGATCTCTTTTAAAATTCATATAGTCAAAGATATTGATTATTCAATTTATTGTTCATGAATGATGTATATTGATATGCGAAAGAGAATAATCCTTTAATTATTTTTATTAATGAAAATGTATGTATACATAATCTATAATATCTAATTATGAAAATTAATTTTACATTTTTCTAATACAAGACTACTTCATTTTCCTAATATAAGGCTACTACCATAATTATACATGTAGAAAAACTCTAATAATCATGGTAAGGAATATATATATCATATACACAGTTGTACCGTGACCTGCTTTCACCCCCCCGCAGTCATAGCGAGCGGTTGTTGTACGCTGAGACTGTCCCTAAAATCTTCAAACATAACTAAGGGAAGACCCTTAGTAAAGATGTCAGCAATTTGGTACACTGAAGGGACATGTAAGACACGTATTGTCCACGAACTACCTTTTCGCGAATAAAGTGAATATCCATCTCGATATGTTTAGTGTGCTGATGTTGGACCGAATTTTCAGAGAGATAGACTGCACTAACATTATCGCAGTAGACCAATGTGGCTTTCTGAATAGAAAGTGAAGCTCTAATAGGAGATTATGCAGCCAACAGGACTCAGACTTCACATTGGCTACCCCTCGATACTCGGCCTCCGCACTTGATCGCGATAAAGTAGTCTGGCGTTTAGCCGACCAACAGACCAAGTTATCACCAAGAAACATACAATAACCAGATGTCGAACGTCTGGTATCTGGACACCCACCCCAATCAGCATCTATATAAGACACGATAGTAGATACGGAGGATGGATATAAGTGCAAATCATAATCAAGAGTTCCCTAAATGTAATGCACAATGCGTTTGAGAGCATGCATGTGCTCGTCCCTCTGATCATGCATAAATAAATACACATACTCCACTTCATAAGTAATATCGGATCTCGTGAAAGTAAGATACTGAAGAGCCCCTGCAAGATTGCATGAGGAATCCTCGTAAGGTGTGCTAGAATTAGCACTCAGCTTCGGTTTGGTGTCAACCGGAGTAGGAGAGGACTTACAAGATGACATACCATCACGTTCAATAATCTCAGCTGCATACTTTCCCTGTGATATAAAAATACCACCTGCATGACGAGTGACAACTATACCCAAAAAATAACTCAAGGGCCCCAAGTCCTTCATAGCAAATTCTGAACTGGAAGAGACATGATAGACTTCCGCAGTTTATCAGAAGAGGCAGTCAATATAATATCATCCATATATAACAGAATGTATGCCAGAGAAGTACCACGACGATAGATGAACAGAGAATGATAAGATCTGTTGTGATAAAACCCAATAGTAGACACATAATTTGCAAACCTTTTATACCAAGTCCGAATGGCCTGTTTTAGCCCATACAAGGACTTTTTCAGCAAGCAGACATCGTTCGAATGATCGGGGTCCCTGAAACCCAAGGGCTGATGCATGTATATTATTTCCTTGAGATCACCATGTAAGAAAGCATTTTTCACATCCAGCTGATGAATGGGTCATGATTTCGGTAGAGTGAGACTAAAAACAATGCGAATGGTCTTCGGTTTGACCACTAGACTAAATGTCTCTCCACAATCCACGCCAACATGTTGAGTTTTGTCATCACCTACAAGACGGGTCTTATACCTCACAAAACAACCATCAAATTTTCCTTTATTAGTAAGAAATCACATAAAATGAATTACATTAACACCAAGCGAATGGGGCACCAACTCCCACCTCTTATTTTCAATAAGAGCATTATATTCATCATCTATGAACATTTTCCAATTCGATTCATGAAGGGCAGACACTGAGTTACGTGGTAGGGGTGATTTAGTGACATTAAAATTAAGATTAAAATGTCATTTAGGTTTAAAAATACCTTGTTGGCTACGAGTAACGGGCCCTTGACTCGGAATAGAAGTGGACTGGACCTGGGTTGGTGTAGGATTGTATCGGGACTAGCTAGCAGGCAGTGGGCCTGCTGGCAGAATGACTGGATTGACGGCTGAAAAATTAGGCCAGCAGACTCACCAGCAAGTAGTGCGTCTACTGGCCGAGAGACTGGAATGGGAAGGGAATGACTTGGGCCAGCCGGCAGTGGGCTTACTGGCCGAGACGCTGGAATCGGAAGTGATAAAATTAGGCCAAAGAGCGATGGCCTGCCAGCGTAATGGGTTACTGAGGCGAATTGGGCGGCCGAGCGATGGGCTTCTTGGCGGGATTGGGCACAGGGACTGGGCCAGCCGATGTTTGCTAGTCCAGATCCCGCGATGATGGCCGTACTAAATGGTGGACCACATACGGTGAGAGCCTATCATCCAAAAAATTATAAGAATTAGATACGGAATTACACAATTTAGCAAACAGAAATTGGATTTCATCAAAAATAACATGGCGACTAATTATGATTTTATTAGAGGATAAATCAAAATATTTGTAACCATGATGATTAGATGGATAACCCAAAAACACACAAGCGATTGAATGTGCTTGAAGTATGTTAATTGTAGTGGACGGGAATAGAGGATAACACAAACATCCAAAAACCATAAGATGAGAATACGAAGGATCTTTATGATAAAGAATTTTTAGTGGAGATTGGTATGCTTAGCTTTGCTAGGGAGTATGTTAAGAAGGTAAGTAGTCATTTGTAATGCATGATGCAAAAAAGAAGGTGGTAATGAAGCATGGGCTAGTAAAGTCCGAACAATATTATAAATGGTACAAATTTTTCTTTCGGTTTTCTCATTTTGTGAGGATGTATGAGGACAAGAAAATCGAAAACATATGCCATTAGCGTTACAAAATTCCCGAAATGACTCATTATCAAATTCTCTTCCATTATCACATTGAATGTTTTTAATTTTCCGTTCAAATTGGGTACAGATGAACACTCTAAATGATAAGAATGTGAAAAAAATTTGAGACTTTTTAGATAAAGGAAAGGTCCACAAAAAATTAGAATAATCATTCAAAAATAACACATAATAACGGTGGCCCAAAGAGCTCAAAACGGGAGATGTCCACAAATCATATGAATAATATCAAATGGCAACAAAGTACTAGAATTTGAGGCTACAAACAATAATTTAACATGTTTCCCAAGCGGACAAGAAAGACAAATATTAGTACTAGGCGTACTATTACATATAATAAAATTATTATTTATAAGAGATGAAAGAACAGAAGCCCCCGGATGACACAAACACGCATGCCACAAGGAAGGTAATGGAGCGGCAAATGTTGACGGTGTGGCTTGATTAGTGGAAGTGGTGGTGATGGTGGTGGTCGTGATTGGATAAAGCTCTCCCCGACATTTACATCTCATTAAAGGTATCCTCATCGTGAAATCGTTCACAGAAAATCCAAAAGGATCAAAGTCAACATAAACTCAATTATCAGTTGTAAATTTTCGAACAGACACCAAATTTTTAATTAAGTGATGAGCATGAAGGACATTTTCAAGACTAAAGGTGGGTTCGGGGGAGATAAATTTGTGTGACCATAACCACAAATTGGAATTGAATTACCATTACCAAAAATTATGCCACGATTTTTGCTCAAATTGAAATAAGACGAGAGATTACCTAGCGCAAATGTCAATTGAGAAGTGGCCCCGGTGTCCATGTACCAATTTGCGTTCGGAGGATTTAATCCAAGTGTATGCATCGCTGCCTGGATATCCGTAGGAGTCGAAACCGTCGTTGGGACTGCAGCAGCGAAGGCATGCTGAGGCCGAGGCCCAAGCAGGCCAGCCTGCTGCCAAGGCCTAATCTGTGACTACTGGGTCGGCTGGAACTGTTGGGGGCCGTTGGGCCTGGACCAACTTGTTGCTGGGTATGCTGGAAATTGTGGTATGGGCCACTACCCACTAGCCCAGCCCCACGACCACTGTGCACTGGCCCAAGGCTGCGACCAGTGGTATTGCAGCCCAGCCGGCTGGCCACTGCCACCACGTCCTCCGACACTGCCACATTTGCCATCGTCAAGGTTTTTTTCACCATTTTCCCGATTGTGGCCCTTTTTGTCGCTACCATTGTTACGATTTTGGCTAGAATTTTTCGTGAATGAGTGAGGGTCATCGGTGTCGCGGGATGTGGCTACCATCATGGCGAAATTGGCTTCGGTTGCCGCCTTTTTAGCCAACCCGACTTCTTCTAATGTGAGCATGTAATGTGCTTGGTAGAACGGCGGGAGAAGATTGCTTTGACAAAGAAGTGTTCCAAATCCATTATAAGCCACGGATAGACCTGCAACCATCTGAAGAACAAGACGATCATTCGTGACGGGCACACCAACATTCTTAAGTTGATCCGACAACTCCTTGAGTCTTTGACAATAGGCTGAGGCATTCGAAAAATCCTCCATGTTGATGTGGGAGAATTCATGCTCAAGTGTCACGACACAGAAATTTTTGTTATCCTGGAATATATCATGCAACATATTCCAAGCTTTCATTGTCGTGGCGTCGGGTTCAATAATAGTCTGCAAGAGGTCCGTAGAGATGGTGGAATAAATCCACTGGAGTACCGTAGCATCAAGAGTTTCCCACAACTTTATTTCATCATCGGTGGTAGACACCTTCTCCTTGCCTTTTTCCGGGGGACGATGTGATGAAGGACTCGATTAGAGCGTGTTAGACGTTTTCCATCTCAAGAACAATAGGAATGTTGTTCTTGATGTTAGAGACTGCAAGGGCAGAATAAAATGTGTTCTTTGGGGTAGACATGATGAAAGAACAAGAGGAGAATTAGGAATTTGGAAAAAAAATTGAAGGGAGAGGGTCACTGCCGACGGCCGACGAGTAGGGCGGCGGAAGGTGAGAATTTTTGGAGAAGGAAAAGTTTGTCCTAGACTGCTGATACCATGAAAGAGAATAATCTCCTAATTATTTTCATTAATGAAAATGTATATATACATGATATATAATATCTAATTATGGAAATTAAATCTACCTTTTCCTAATACAATACTACTTCCTTTTCCTAATACAAGACTACTACCATAATTATACATGTACAAGAACTCTAATAATTATGGTAAGAAATATACACCAAATATACATCATATACACGATTGTACCGTGACTTGCTTTCAATCTGTTCAATCTGTTCAATCTGTTAGCCTTATAATGAATATAAGCATGCAAACGAAGAAGATGGTGACAAATATACAAAATAATGAAGCTAAGTTGATAGAAATGCTATGACTGACTCTTAAAATTCAATAGATATTGCAGAAAATTTAGAAGTGTTTGGCCAATATGACTATGAATGTCCAGTCCGTTTCGGACTTACAAATCCTTAATGTTAACCAGATAAAAAGTATGAGAAAGATAAGAAAATATGGTAAGGATATATAAGTATATGTCCTTCATGTCCCTTTGCAGTACCAGCTTGTAGATATATTTACTAAGGGTCTTTTTTTGGTTTTATTTGAAGATTTTAAGGACAGTCTCAGCGTACGACAACCACCCGCTATGATTGCGGGGGTGTGACAGAAATATTATACCCGTGTGTATAATTGCACCCAACTTTGTTGTACAAATTTACCATAGTTGTAGGATTCTTCTACAAGTATAATTAGGATTTATCGTTATAATATTAATAGGATTTTACATAATTAGAAATTGTAAATTGTATATAAATACTTCTTTATCAATTAGAATAATCAAGATATTATTTCTTTCAGTATCATTGAACTTCTACTTATTAATAGTTTAAATTAAATATAGTAACACCAATTTTAATAACTTTCTTCCACCGTCAAAATGGAAAAAAATTACTCACATTCGACGTTGACATCAAATTACATTAGTTTATATGATTAGTGATAAAAATGAGATAAGAATATGCATCATTTAATTATAACTAACTAATAATAATTTATATAAATACAAATATAATATATTTATTGACTTAGAATAAATACTAAGTGCAAATGATTTTCTTTTTTTTGTTGTTGTTAAATATTGGATCTGTCTTTCTCTGCTATTCCTTGTGAAAAAAGTCGATAAATAACTTCGATTTTCGACCGTTGAGGACTTTCATACCCTCCTAAAAATGACCGGCAATAATAGGTGACGTTCAACTAAACTGCCCGTTAATTTGTTAAAGCGAAATTACATTATCAACTAGAGGCGCCGCAGGCCCACAGTTGAATAATTATCTTTCCAACTAAAAATCTCCACGTGTACAATCAAACCTAAGCCCAACATTGGTTGGCTCCAGCTGTGTTCCTTATTACAGTTGTTTGTACGCTGTCCCACTCATAATTAGTCACCGGCATTTCCCGGTTTCCCTAATTTCTTCCGATTTTCCCGTTATATATAGAAAAACCGCAACTAATGCAGAGAGAAAAATCGAGAGAGACCCCAATGCTTTAGGGTTTCTGAAAAATTCCACATAGCTCTGCAAACAACAAAGCCCTAATTTAAACGGGTTTCGGTTTGTGGAGATTATATCCCTGGTATTTTCTTTGTTGATCATTAATTATTTTAGAACATGTCGGGTCAAACTAACCCGGAATTCTCCCAAAAGGATCCAGACGTGAACGAAGAATTACAGGACCTTGAATTCACGAGAAGAGGTTGTTGTTTCTGGTTTCCATCTTTCCGGTGTGGCCGCACCGTATGGGAACGGGTCTCTTCAAGCGATCAAAAGGAAGAACCACATTGGTGGGATAAGGGTATAAACGCCGTTATGAAAGTTAGAGAATGGTCTGAACTTGTTGCCGGTCCAACATGGAAGACATTTATTCGTCGGTTCAATAAAAACCGTTCCAAAACAAATAAATTCAATTACGACCCGTTAAGTTACTCATTGAATTTCGATGATGGACCAGGGGTAAATGATCGTTTATTCCGTGATTTCTCGTCTAGGTTTGCGTCAATTCCGATTTCTGCTAAGTCTTCCATGGATTTAGGTAAGGACCCATCATCCTTCTTGTGATAGAGAAAGAGAATTGCCATGATGTGGAATCGGACGAGCGGTTGAGTGGACTCTGTTATTGCTGCAACGCTTTGTGACGGTGATGAAACAGGTGGTTTTGATTCTCTGACATAAAATTGGTAGGTTGATTGATTTAGGGAAAAAATATTGATTTGGGGTGAGTACTGTTTGTTTTTATTTTCCTAGTATTTGTTTTTTATTCGGTTGATTAGTTTAATGGCTGCAGGGAGTGTTATTCAATTGAATTCTTTAATTGGAATATATTAGTACTACCAGCTTTGTTTGTATACAACTATTCATACAGTTTGATTTTGATAATTCACAAAGGTGTTTCCTTTTTGTCTTTTTCATTTCCACCGACTTCACAGCATTTTTGGTAGTGGTGTTTGATTTTGTTCCATCAGATTGTCATCGAACTTGTAGAAGGATAACACATAAAGTTAAAGTGATTCAGAGAGATTACCATAATGTCTATAAAGGATATTTAGTAGAAAACAATACTCCATTTGGATATTGATTCAGAGAAGATTAATTTAATCTCTATAAAAGGGTATTTTACTATTAAAAATAGGAGTTATGACACTGATTCAGAGAATGTTAACTAAATCTGGCCTATTAAAAGATATTTATTGTAATTGTATCATACTTCCAAGTCCACAACAAACTTGGTCTTCTCTTGATTCATCTGAATCATATTCTTTCCTTGTTAATTGCCTTCTTCGAGACACGATTAGGGCAGAATTTCCCTCTTTAATGATACGGTACCAGCAAGGTTTTGTACACGGATTTGAAGTCTGAAAAGGATTTATAATTTCAGTATACATGGAATTATCCTGTTACTGGAATGACGAATTCATGTATACTATGAAAACCTCCTCTCTATAATAAAGGTTGTAGGATGAATTCATTCAATAACTCAAGGTCATATTTGTTCACTTCAAATATTCTTTTTCTGCATTTCTAATTTCTTTTCTGTTGCTCAAATTTTCTTAGTTTGCTTCTCTGGCCCAATAATTTGTTTCCCGGGGCTGATGGTCTGTTTGGCTGGGATGTGGTTGAATTTAGGAATAATATACCTTTAGTAACTGAAAATATTAGGACTATGCTTTTTCTCCCTTCGCCGCCGCTGCTCAGATCTACTACTCCGGCCGCTCAAATCTTCTCCTTCCCTTTAGCAAATGACAGGATTTGTTTGGCAAAGGAAGGCACTGTCAGTAAACTCACTGACTTGGGGTTTGGGTGGATGACATCCTGGACCTACTATGGACCTCTTGTGGACCAAGTCAAGAGTTATCTTAATTGTTCTTGCAAGGTTGTTTCATTTCTTATGATCTCATTCCTTTGCCGCTGCGGATATATTCCTTTTCGTCTCTGAATGTATTGTTCTTTTTGTATTTTTGAGATTCCGTTGCCCCTCGCCTCATCTTCTTCTTGTTAATGCCGCGGTCATTTCCTTCTCCGTCTGTATTTTATTTTTTGTATTCACATTCGAGTGTATTTGTTAAATTTTTAGTGTAAAATTCAGTGGTTATGTGTGTTTTTTATTTCTTGTATTCAGTATTTAAATGTATTCGTATACTTTATTCGCATGTATTTCGAAAGAGATCTTTTTGTATATAAATGAATACAGTGAATTTGAAGTATATTTATTCATTTTTTTCTAGGGTAAAATTCAATTTTTCGTTATCTATTTTATTTCTTGTATTCGGTTTTCTAGTGCATTCGTAATTTTTACTGTAAATTCAATGTTTGGGGGTTATTTTATTTCTTTTATTAAGTTTTTAGTTGTCTTTTGAAGGAGATTTTTTTGTACACAAATAAATAAAGTAAATTTGAATACAACTTTTAAATATAATAAATTGAATACAGTGTAAAAGTAACTACAAATGAATATAGCTGAGTTAAATATATCTGACTTGAATACAACTGAATACAGAGAATACATCGAGATCGTTTTATGAATACAACTAGATCGCTTTATAAATACAACAAGTTGTAGCAATTAAAAAATAGCTACGCTCGATAAATATTGAAACTATAGCTACAAATTTAAACCCCTAAACTACTGTCATTTACATGAAGTGCAAGGTTTACATGAAGTGAGGAAATGTATTACCCATGCAAATTTGGCTTTAGATGAGTGAATCTTTGCTTTTTGGGCTGAGGGCCTGAGGGATCCTTTTGCAATTTCACTGAAGTTTGTGCAAGATTTGAATGCTTCAGAATTATCGAGAGTAAATAAGTGATTGTGAAAACACATTGATGGACCAAAATCTGAATTAATTCTGATTCAGGCTTCCATTGAATGTAAGTAACGAGACCTTAGTAATCCTTCCTTTATTAAGAGTAGGGCTGGCCAGTGGGCCGGGACAGCCCGAGCCCGACCCGAGCCCGTCCCGGTCCCGCCCCGACCCCGCAAAAAAAAAAAAATACGGGGGCGGGACTCGAACTCGGGACGGGACGATGTCTCGTCCCGCGAGACCCGAGCCCGCCCCAGGCCCGCGAGACCCGACTCCCGCTCGAGCCCGCCGAGCCCACTTCACGCTTTGCAAAAATGGCCGCTGCACCAACGGCTATTTTAGATTATGGCCGCCAACGGCCATTTTAGCCCCCTCCCCAACCCCCTACCCCTTAATATTTATTTTTAACCCATAAGTTATTATATTTACACTTTAACCCAATTTTTCAACTATAAATAACTCATTTTCTCTTCATCTTTCTCACAAATCTTCCTACAATCTCTCTAATTTCTCAATATCTCTCTCTACAATTCTACATTGTTTGCTAAATATTCAATTTTATTTATTCATTTGAGAATTGGTAGTGAAGTTGGCAACTAGCTTGAGGATCTTCCATCGAGCAAAGTTTCAATTTTCAACCTCTCGATTACACGTCGACGTTACGTCGGCGTTTGGTACATTCGTTCCTTCATTACACGTCGACGTTATTGTCTGTTTATTTAGTTTAGATCACTTAATTTTATTGTCTTTAATTATTTATTTATTTATTTATTATCATAATTAAAATGGAAGGATTAAAAGGTATGTTTAAGGGTAAGGGTAAGGGTGCTTCTTCTAGTAGGGGCAACCAGGGCAAGAGTACTTCTTCTAGTCATCTTATTCCTACACAGGATGATTTTGTTGATACTCAACATTTTCCTACAATACCATTAGATTTAGACCAGAGCTATTTTCCTGAACTCAAGAAGACTTTAATTTAGACGATGATCTAGATGATATACCCACTAATGTTGATGACAACACACCCACTAGTGCACCTTCAACCTAAATACCTCCTATTCCCCTAGTATGAGATTTCCGAGGTCCAAAGAAACGACCATTAAAATCGGATGCATGGACATTTTTGATAGGGACGTAGAGAATCAAGTAGCCATATGTAAAATTTGTAAAAATGTTTTAAAATTTAAAAAACTGAAAAGGTCACGGTGGGACGGGGTTTAATTAGACACGTAGTAAGTGCTCATCCAGCCTAGGTATGCCCAATACCAAAGGCTTCAAAACCGGTGCGCAAACGCCCGCTCCATCAGACAAGGTTCACATACTAATATTGTCCCTACCAAGTACAAGGTCAAATTAACCCTATGACGGAATTGTAGGCCCTAAATACAATAAACATAGAGATAGGGAAGCAATATCAAAATTAGTTCGTGGAGGGTTTGCCTTTTTCATTTCCTTCATCTCCTGCTTTATTCATTACATTAGAGATATATATAATCCTCGCTTTTAACGGTTTTCCTAGATCAACTGTTAAGAGAGATGTATTTAAATTCGCGCATGAATATCAACAATATTTACGTTTTCATTATATCATTTTAATGGCAAAGTATCCATCACGTCGATATAGGTCGTAGTACTAATGGCCATGATTATTTAACTGTAACTTGTCATTGGATAGATTATAAATGGTCTATGCAAAAATGTATTTTAAGCGTATAGATATATAGATGATAGGCACACCGGTACTTTTATTGCAGAAAATATTTATCAAGTGTGCGATTATTACTAATTACCGATAAAATTATGACTATTACATTAGATAACGCTTCTAATAACAATTACGCAATTACAATTTTAAAAATAGCTTAACTCCGTCTTTTCCTGGACCATTTTCATATAAAATGTGCGTGCCATATATATAACTTAATTGTAAAGGATGGTCTATCACTTTTTGAAGACATTCTTAGTAAAATACAATTTGCTATAAACTTTATTTTTAAAAGTAATAAAGTACAACGAGAAAAGAATATAAAAAATTTGTCATGATTGTGGACTACCTTTTAGAAAAATTCCACAAGAAGTATCCACTAGGTGAAATTCTTTATACGAGCAACTACTTGTTGCTTATGACTATAAATTACCTATAACTTTATTTTTTAACTCTCATAATAAAAAGCCACCGATATGATTTTAGATAGTGATTGGGAAAAAATTTCCTAACTTATTGTATTTTTAGAGAAATTTTTTCAAGCAACAAAAGAATTTTCCAGTATATATTATCCTACTATTTCAACTATGTTATTTTATACAACTCTAATATTTTTATTACTTAGTGAATATATAGAAAACCAAATTATAAGGCATTTATTAAAAATGTTTCTCAAAATAAAAAATATTTTATTCCTATTCCTCTATTTATATTATTGGTTCTGTATTAAATCCTACTATTAAAATAGACTGTACTAAATCACTAATTGAAACTATTTACGATTGTATAGAAGTACTACCACATCCAAGTCCCAAAATCTAAATCACCCACCACCTATTGAACAAACTAAAGAAGAAGTATTGTCTAGCGTAGAACACCAATGCAAAAATATATATAGATTTTATCAACAAGAAAATGCTAGTAACTTACCAGCTTCCATACCATCTTCTTCATCTTCAATACAACCTCACAAAGACATCTTTGTTTCTCGCTAGTATTGAAAGCCTCGAAATAGAATGCGCGTGTCGCACTTCTACTACTAACCAAATTAGCGAGTTGGATATTTTTGTTTTGCAAGGTTCTGCATCAGTATCAAGAGGCTACCAATGAAGCTGGACATGAAGACTTGCTGAAATTCCGGACGGGGAATGAGAAGACCTTTCCGACACTTTCAATGATGGCTCGAGATGTTTTGAACATTCAAGCGTCGTCAATCGCGTCTGAAGCGCTTTTTCTCGCAGTGGATATCAAATAGGAGACCACAGACACTCATTAGCCGGAGACACTTGGAAATTGCGGATTATTCGTGAGATTAGATACGAGCGGAGCGGAGAAGGTGCGGTCAACCGGAGATCAACGAAGAAGATGATGAAAACTACAACGAAATCTTAATGTAAGGTAGTGGAAGCGACGTGGATCAATTTGACCAACAAATACCAATTCCAACCAAGAACCACATGAAATCATCAAGCAATTAGAATGTTTTTTGAGAATGTAATTTTTTTAATTGTAATTTTATTATGTAATTTGTAACTTTTGGACAACACCACAAAGTTGCAATTTAGATTTTAGACAATTGTATTTGTATTACAAAAAATCATATGTCTATTAAATAATATAAGAGGCACAAAAACAAATTTCTTGAGATTTTTTATTATACTATCTTATTTTGTTTATTGAGTTTTTTTATACATATGTTATTTTAAAAAAAAAAAAAACCGCCAGATTCCGACCCGAGCCCGAGCCCGACCAGCCCGCTTCGACCCGAAGCCCGACGGGATCGGGATCGGATGGGACTTGCTCCAGCCCGCTGCACTCGACCCGCCAGAGCCGCCAGACCGCCCTTCTCCCGTCCGCTCGACCACCCCGCCTGGACGAGCCTGGCCCACTGGCCACTCTTAGTCGACGGGCTCCTGAGATGGCTGATGAGAGGGATCCTGAGCTAGCTCCTCAGCGGTCTCATGAACGGGCTCTTGAGCGGGCCCCAGAGCCGGAGTTGTAGATGGTGCTAGAGCTGGAATTGGAGTTGGATCCTAAGATATGAAAAATTATTAAATAATCAATATATAATTATTTTAATTTATTAAAATACTTATTTTAAACACTTACCTCTAGGCATTGAAATAAGTCGAAGTCCATGAATGTGTCGTCGTACTCCAGCTCCTTGCCGCCGTGTAGATCACGAATTGGCGACTACGCAGACACTGATGCCTCTACTGATACCCAGTATATGTGATCTGAATATAGTTGCGCCGGCGTATATATAGGTGTCGACGGTCAGTAAGAAGTCGACGAAAGCTCTAAAATCGATGAATGTTGTTGGGCTGGAGTGCGAACGGTAGCATGCTCGTCATGCTCATCTACTAGACGAATGCCTCCACCGTCACCACCTCGGCCATCAGTCCCTCGGCCACCAGCCCCTTTGGCCCTACCCCCTCTATCAACAGCCCACCTGTTCCCACCCCTCGGTCACCAACCCCTATGGCCCCACCTCCCTTCTCCACCACCACATCTATCACCGCCACCTTCACGACCACGATCACCCTCTTCCTGATATGGAATCTCTAGAACACGCTCATTGATACGTCAGAGCTTTTGTGATTGTCGCATACCACTATCGGCTAGCTCAACGATTTGGGTTGCAAATCCCGTTGTCTCAGAGGAAGACATATGGTACATGTCCACCCAGCGCATCGTATGTACGGTCCGTAACTGCATTTGTTTGTAAATATTAATAATTGAATTAAACTATAACATAATATATAAGATGATTAATTAAGTTTAAGTGGGGTACATTTATCAGCACCTCATACTGTCTCGTGAGTGCTGCATATCCTCGGCCATCTGGATGACGTGTCTCGAGGTTGTCGATCAAGTTACGTGTGATCTGCCGGTACCACTCCATGTAATCTAGGATTAAAGTTGTATCTCCGACCACCGCTAGCGTCACCAGCCTCTGATCCCAACAATGGATCTGCTGCTGCATAAAGGCTCGGTATGCAGGAGTGGCTGTCATACGCTCGTCCCGCGTATAATGGTCATGCTCCCGAAGAATCGACTCATTTATATTTTGTACATGCTCAAATTATCGTTATACGCGGTGTGGCACGTGATTCTCGACGATATCTATGAATATCAACAGACATCGCGACCTCCACATTGGCTCACCAGCCCTACAAAACACCGACAACTGATCCAAAATTTGATCATACGGCCTTCATATAAAACACTGTAAAAAATGAATTAGTAAACAAGAAAAGACAAAAATTGTAAAAAATAATAATAATATAAACTCAAACAAACTTACTATGTCCGCCGTCATACAATCTAGTTAATCCCTGAATGGAAGAAGTTTGTGGTGCATATCCATATCTCGTATTGTGCCACCCGTCCATCTCCACACGTAGGGCATGCCCTCAGCAATGAAGTCAGGCTGAGGGTGCACATCTACAGATTGAAAAGGCACCATCCTAGACCACACACATATCTCAAAGGGTCATTAAAAATATTTTATTAGTCGTTATTTCAAAAAGCTATGTTTAGAATAAAATTACACACACTTAAATATATTACATGGATGAGCGCGTGAAATCCAGAGATATCCCTCTTATATCCCATAGACGCTCGACAAAATGCTCGATGCAGGTAAGGCATAATAGTAGTGCTCCAGCTATAACATCTTAACTCTCCCAGATCCTCCAGAAATAGCAAATACTTTAAGCTTACATTAGAACTCGATGTGTTCGGGAACAAGATGCTCCCGAATATAATGAGTAAGTACAGACGGGCATGACAATCAACATCCACCTGAGGTGTGTTGTCTGTAATATGATGCTCTATGTCTAAGAGGCACAAGTGAGTATAGAGGGCATTCATCGACATCCGAGTCTGTCCATGAATATCACCTAGCTAAGGCACGTAATCAGTGAGCCTAGTCAACTCCTCCCAATACGACGGTGGCAGCTAAGGCTCCTCAATATATAACGGGCGTCCATCTACCTGTAGTTCATACACGACCTCCACATCCTAA
The DNA here is from genome assembly GCA_029783415.1 of Anisodus acutangulus. Lineage (NCBI taxonomy): Eukaryota > Viridiplantae > Streptophyta > Magnoliopsida > Solanales > Solanaceae > Anisodus > Anisodus acutangulus. The sequence continues at coordinate 2,155,857 of CM056491.1, forward strand.
AGCATGATAGTGGCCTCATCAATGCGGAGATGAAATGTGTGAATCTCCGGTCGCCATCGCTCAATCATGGTCGTCACAAGAGCCCTATCATGATGTACCCGACCAACAATGACGTAATGGTAGATATCGTCCCGATAAAGTATATCTAAGATGCGAGGTTGTGGGGACCAAGCCCCTAAAAGATTCCACGTATATTCCACCCTAAGGGGACGGAACAATGTACTCGAATCTATCACCCCATCCCATAATAGCTGGGACCTATGAGTAGCCTGTAGATGAAGTACTTATGGATTGAAGATCCCCGGATGAAAGTTGGGATCCATGGAGGTGTCGTATTTGTATTAATAATTTTTAATTAATCATTAATATGTAATATTAATTATGTAATCCTTTATCGAAAAATTATACTAACTAACTAATCCTTTAACGGGAAATTATATTAACTATCTAAATTTGTGAATTAATAATTATACTAACTACAATTAACTAACTAATATTATATTAATGAAATTTTAATCCTAAACTAAGGATGTTCAATCCTAAATTAAGGATTAACTATTTTTAATTAATACAATTAACTAATTAATATTATATTAATGGTATATTTAATCCTAAACTAATGATGTTCAATCCTAAACTAAGGATTACCTATTTCTAATTAATAATTGATAATTAATTATTATACTGACTATAATTAACTAACTAATATAATATAAATGATATTTTTAATCTTAAACTAATGATGTTCAATCCTTAGTATGATGTTCAATCCTAAACTAAGGATTAACTATTTCTAATTAACCATTGATAATTAGTTAGATAACTAATTAGCACATTAACACATGAAATTAGATAACTAATTAGCAAATAAAATTAGTTAACACATAAAATTAGATAACTAATTAGCACATTAATAATTAACATGGATTAAACAATTTTACGAATAAATAAATTAACAATTAGATAATAAACAAATAAAGATATTATTAGGAGATTAGTATATTTCCTTATAGTCGAACAATTGACAAATCATTAACAAATAATTAACAATTAGGAGATTAATATATTTTTCTAATCAGATATTTAACAAACAATTAACAAATAATAAATTTTAAAAAAATTTAAAAAATAGGGCTGGATAGTGGGTCACGACTGCCCCCTATTACGCAAAAAATTGCGCAAAACAATATTATTTCAAAACTCGAGACTATTAAACGTTAATCATGCTTAGGATAATAATATATTTAATAATATAATTAGAAAATTCATAGTAAAATACCTAGATTAAAGTTTGTTTTTGAGTTTTTGAAACCGAGTTCTACGACGCTTTATTTCGAAATCCAAGCTTCAAAACTTGTTCCTTTACTTGAATAGACCAAGAATATTGACTTTTGGGTTAAAAAATAACACGAAAATGATACTTTTGGAACGTGGGACCTCGGATTTTGTGCGTTAATGGCGGATAGTTTAAAAAAGGCGGGGACCGATGGTGGGGAAGAAACGATCGGGCACTTTATTAAACTCCTATTGCACACTAATTTTATGACTTAACAGTGACTGTAACAATTAAGTCCTATTGCGCACAAAATTAGTATGCAAAAGGTATTATTATTCCTTTTTTTTGCCGATATTTTTGTTCAAAAGCCCACAATGTGGTTCATTTAAGTTGCGGACTTCCTTTATTAACTAGTTAACCATCTTTTTGGCAAGCCAGCTTTTATCATTTGATCCACTCACCAATTTTCGTTTTATAAACTAATCATTTTATCTGTTCTATCCTTTACAATCGGCTTAAGTGACAGTGTGATACTTCATCCGTTTCATTTGATGTGTCTTACTTTGATCAAACACGAAGTTTATGAATATGAAGATTTTTTTTAATCTCGTGATCGTAAACTAAAGATGTGTACAACATACAAAAAATGACCTTTGAATCATATGATTTTAAGCATGTCATGACCATTCCAACAAGAGAGTTCAATTAATGGTAAAATCAGTGACCAGGAGAACACCATCCAGTAGCCTCTTGCCTATTTACTAAAAAATCCAGTTGGGTCCTTTCTCTGTTACACAAACTGCTGAACTCCCCACCAAGATTTGCTATTTGGTACCAACTCTGTTTCTAACTTATAATCATTTTCATCATCCATGGCCCCAATACTACGGTTATCCGTTAAATTTTAAGCTGGTTATATGCTCTACGTTACACAAACTGCTGAACTCCCCACCAAGATTTGCTATTTGGTACCAACTCTATTTCTAACTTATAATCATTTTCATCATCCATTGCCCCAGTACTACGGTTATCCGTTAAATTTTAAGCTGGTTATATGCTCTACGTTCACAAACTGCTGAACTCCCCACCAAGATTTGCTATTTGGTACCAACTCTGTTTCTAACTTATAATCATTTTCATCATCCATGGCCCCAATACTACGGTTATCCGTTAAATTTTAAGCTGGTTATATGCTCTACGTTACACAAACTGCTGAACTCCCCACCAAGATTTGCTATTTGCTACCAACTCTGTTTCTAACTTATAATCATTTTCATCATCCATGGCCCCAATACTACGGTTATCCGTTAAATTTTAAGCTGGTTATATGCTCTACGTTACACAAACTGCTGAACTCCCCACCAAGATTTGCTATTTGCTACCAACTCTGTTTCTAACTTATAATCATTTTCATCATCCATGGCCCCAATACTACTGTTATCCGTTAAATTTTAAGCTGGCTATATGCTCTACGTTACACAAGCTGCTGAACTCCCCACCAAGATTTGCTATTTGGTACCAACTCTGTTTCTAACTTATAATCATTTTCATCATCCATGGCCCCAATACTACGGTTATCCGTTAAATTTTAAGCTGGTTATATGCTCTACGTTACACAAACTGCTGAACTCCCCACCAAGATTTGCTATTTGCTACCAACTATGTTTCTAACTTATAATCATTTTCATCATCCATGGCCCCAATACTACGGTTATCCGTTAAATTTTAAGATGGTTATATGCTCTACGTTACACAAACTGTTGAACTCCCCACCAAGATTTGCTATTTGCTACCAACTCTGTTTCTAACTTATAATCATTTTCATCATCCATGGCCCCAATACTACTGTTATCCGTTAAATTTTAAGCTGGCTATATGCTCTACGTTACACAAGTCGAACTCCCCACCAAGATTTGCTATTTGCTACCAACTCGCTTTCTAACTTATAATCATTTTCATCATCCATGGCCCCAATACTACTGTTATCCGTTAAATTTTAAGCTGGCTATATGCTCTACGTTACACAAGCTGCTGAACTCCCCACCAAGATTTGCTATTTGCTACCAACTCTGTTTCTAACTTATAATCATTTTCATCATCCATGGCCCCAATACTACTGTTATCCGTTAAATTTTAAGCTGGTTATATGCTCTACGTTACACAAACTGCTGAACTCCCCACCAAGATTTGCTATTTGCTACCAACTCTGTTTCTAACTTATAATCATTTTCATCATCCATGGCCCCAATACTACGGTTATCCGTTAAATTTTAAGCTGGTTATATGCTCTACGTTACACAAACTGCTGAACTCCCCACCAAGATTTGCTATTTGCTACCAACTCTGTTTCTAACTTATAATCATTTTCATCATCCATGGTCCCAATACTACGGTTATCCATTAAATTTTAAGCTGGTTATATGCTCTACGTTACACAAACTGCTGAACTCCCCACCAAGATTTGCTATTTGGTACCAACTCTATTTCTAACTTATAATCATTTTCATCAACCATGGCCCCAAAGATTACTAAGTTATCCGTTAAATTTTAAGTCGGTTATATGCTCTACGTTACACAAACTCAATAACTCCCCACCAAGATTTGCTATTTGGTATCAACTCGCTTCTAACTTATACTCATTTTCATCATCCCTGGCCCCAGTACTACGGTTATCCGTTAAATTTTAAGCTGGTTATATGCTCTACGTTACACAAACTGCTGAACTCCCCACCAAGATTTGCTATTTGGTATCAACTCTGTTTCTAACTTATAATCATTTTCATCATCCATGGCCCCAAAGATTACTACGGTTATCCGTTAAATTTTAAGTCGGGTTATATGCTCTACGCCCACAAACTCGCCGAACTCCCCACCAAGATTTGCTATTTGGTACCAACTCGCTTCTAACTTATAATCATTTTCATCATCCATGGCCCCAATACTACTGTTATCCGTTAAATTTTAAGTCGGGTTATATGCTCTACGTTACACAAATCACGAACTCCCCACCAAGATTTGCTATTTGGTACCAACTCTATTTCTAACTTATAATGATTTTCATCATCCATGGCCCCAAAGATTACTAAGTTATCCGTTAAATTTTAAGTCGGTTATATGCTCTAACGTTACACAAACTGCTGAACTCCCCACCAAGATTTGCTATTTGGTATCAACTCTGTTTCTAACTTATAATCATTTTCATCATCCATGGCCCCAATACTACTGTTATCCGTTAAATTTTAAGCTGGCTATATGCTCTACGTTACACAAGCTGCTGAACTCCCCACCAAGATTTGCTATTTGCTACCAACTCTGTTTCTAACTTATAATCATTTTCATCATCCATGGCCCCAATACTACGGTTATCCGTTAAATTTTAAAGTCGGGTTATATGCTCTACGTTACACAAACTGAACTCCCCACCAAGATTTGCTATTTGCTACCAACTCGCTTTCTAACTTATAATCATTTTCATCATCCATGGTCCCAATACTACGGTTATCCGTTAAATTTTAAGCTGGTTATATGCTCTACGTTACACAAACTGCTGAACTCCCCACCAAGATTTGCTATTTGGTACCAACTCTATTTCTAACTTATAATGATTTTCATCATCCATGGGCCCAGGACTACGGTTATCCGTTAAATTTTAAGTCGGTTATATGCTCTACGTTACACAAATCAATGAACTCCCCACCAAGATTTGCTATTTGGTATCAACTCTGTTTCTAACTTATAATCATTTTCATCATCCATGGCCCCAATACTACGGTTATCCGTTAAATTTTAAGCTGGTTATATGCTCTACGTTACACAAACTGCTGAACTCCCCACCAAGATTTGCTATTTGCTACCAACTCTGTTTCTAACTTATAATCATTTTCATCATCCATGGCCCCAATACTATGGTTATCCGTTAAATTTTAAGCTGGTTATATGCTCTACGGTACACAAACTCCTGAACTCCCCACCAAGATTTGCTATTTGCTACCAACTCTGTTTCTAACTTATAATCATTTTCATCATCCATGGCCCCAATACTACGGTTATCCGTTAAATTTTAAGCTGGTTATATGCTCTACGTTACACAAACTGCTGAACTCCCCACCAAGATTTGCTATTTGCTACCAACTCTGTTTCTAACTTATAATCATTTTCATCATCCATGGCCCCAATACTACGGTTATCCGTTAAATTTTAAGCTGGTTATATGCTCTACGTTACACAAACTGCTGAACTCCCCACCAAGATTTGCTATTTGCTACCAACTCTGTTTCTAACTTATAATCATTTTCATCATCCATGGTCCCAATACTACGGTTATCCATTAAATTTTAAGCTGGTTATATGCTCTACGTTACACAAACTGCTGAACTCCCCACCAAGATTTGCTATTTGGTACCAACTCTATTTCTAACTTATAATCATTTTCATCATCCATGGTCCCAATACTACGGTTATCCGTTAAATTTTAAGCTGGTTATATGCTCTACGTTACACAAACTGCTGAACTCCCCACCAAGATTTGCTATTTGGTACCAACTCTATTTCTAACTTATAATGATTTTCATCATCCATGGCCCCAGTACTACGGTTATCCGTTAAATTTTAAGCTGGTTATATGCTCTACGTTACACAAACTGCTGAACTCCCCACCAAGATTTGCTATTTGGTATCAACTCTGTTTCTAACTTATAATCATTTTCATCATCCATGGCCCCAGTACTACGGTTATCCGTTAAATTTTAAGCTGGTTATATGCTCTACGTCCACAAACTGCTGAACTCCCCACCAAGATTTGCTATTTGGTACCAACTCTGTTTCTAACTTATAATCATTTTCATCATCCATGGCCCCAATACTACGGTTATCCGTTAAATTTTAAGCTGGTTATATGCTCTACGTTACACAAACTGCTGAACTCCCCACCAAGATTTGCTATTTGCTACCAACTATGTTTCTAACTTATAATCATTTTCATCATCCATGGCCCCAATACTACGGTTATCCGTTAAATTTTAAGATGGTTATATGCTCTACGTTACACAAACTGTTGAACTCCCCACCAAGATTTGCTATTTGCTACCAACTCTGTTTCTAACTTATAATCATTTTCATCATCCATGGCCCCAATACTACTGTTATCCGTTAAATTTTAAGCTGGCTTTATGCTCTACGTTACACAAGCTGCTGAACTCCCCACCAAGATTTGCTATTTGCTACCAACTCTGTTTCTAACTTATAATCATTTTCATCATCCATGGCCCCAATACTACGGTTATCCGTTAAATTTTAAGCTGGTTATATGCTCTACGTTACACAAACTGCTGAACTCCCCACCAAGATTTGCTATTTGCTACCAACTCTGTTTCTAACTTATAATCATTTTCATCATCCATGGTCCCAATACTACGGTTATCCGTTAAATTTTAAGCTGGTTATATGCTCTACGTTACACAAACTGCTGAACTCCCCACCAAGATTTGCTATTTGGTACCAACTCTATTTCTAACTTATAATGATTTTCATCATCCATGGCCCCAGTACTACGGTTATCCGTTAAATTTTAAGCTGGTTATATGCTCTACGTTACACAAACTGCTGAACTCCCCACCAAGATTTGCTATTTGGTATCAACTCTGTTTCTAACTTATAATCATTTTCATCATCCATGGCCCCAATACTACGGTTATCCGTTAAATTTTAAAATTTGGTTATATGCTCTACGTTACACAAACTGCTGAACTCCCCACCAAGATTTGCTATTTGCTACCAACTCTATTTCTAACTTATAATCATTTTCATCATCCATGGCCCCAATACTACGGTTATCCGTTAAATTTTAAGCTGGTTATATGCTCTACGTTACACAAACTGCTGAACTCCCCACCAAGATTTGCTATTTGCTACCAACTCTGTTTCTAACTTATAATCATTTTCATCATCCATGGCCCCAATACTACGGTTATCCGTTAAATTTTAAGCTGGTTATATGCTCTACGTTACACAAACTGCTGAACTCCCCACCAAGATTTGCTATTTGCTACCAACTCTGTTTCTAACTTATAATCATTTTCATCACCCATGGCCCCAATACTACGGTTATCCGTTAAATTTTAAGCTGGTTATATGCTCTACGTTACACAAACTGCTGAACTCCCCACCAAGATTTGCTATTTGGTACCAACTCTATTTCTAACTTATAATCATTTTCATCATCCATGGCCCCAATACTACGGTTATCCGTTAAATTTTAAGCTGGTTATATGCTCTACGTTACACAAACTGCTGAACTCCCCACCAAGATTTGCTATTTGCTACCAACTCTGTTTCTAACTTATAATCATTTTCATCATCCATGGTCCCAATACTACGGTTATCCGTTAAATTTTAAGTCGGGTTATATGCTCTACGTTACACAAACCGCCGAACTCCCCACCAAGATTTGGTATTTGGTCCCAACTCTCTTTCTACCTTATAATCCTTTTCATCATCCATGACCCCAATACTACGGTTATCCGTTAAATTTTAAAATTTGGTTATATGCTCTACGTTACACAAACCGAACTCCCCACCAAGATTTGCTATTTGGTATCAACTCGCTTTCTAACTTATAATCATTTTCATCATCCATGGCCCCAGGACTACCGTTATCCGTTAAATTTTAAGCTGGTTATATGCTCTACGTTACACAAACTGGTGAACTCCCCACCAAGATTTGCTAGTTGGTAGCAACTCTGGTTCTAACTTATAATCATTTTCATCATCCATGGCCCCAATACTATGGTTATCCGTTAAATTTTAAGCTGGTTATATGCTCTACGTTACACAAACTGCTGAACTCCCCACCAAGATTTGCTATTTGCTACCAACTCTGTTTCTAACTTATAATCATTTTCATCATCCATGGCCCCAATACTACGGTTATCCGTTAAATTTTAAGTCAAGTTATATGCTCTACGTTACACAAACTGCTGAACTCCCCACCAAGATTTGCTATTTGCTACCAACTCTGTTTCTAACTTATAATCATTTTCATCACCCATGGCCCCAATACTACGGTTATCCGTTAAATTTTAAGCTGGTTATATGCTCTACGTTACACAAACTGCTGAACTCCCCACAAAGATTTGCTATTTGCTACCAACTCTGTTTCTAACTTATAATCATTTTCATCATCCATGGCCCCAATACTATTGTTATCCGTTAAATTTTAAGCTGGCTATATGCTCTACGTTACACAAACCGGCCGAACTCCCCACCAAGATTTGCTATTTGCTACCAACTCTGTTTCTAACTTATAATCATTTTCATCACCCATGGCCCCAATACTACGGTTATCCGTTAAATTTTAAGCTGGTTATATGCTCTACGTTACACAAACTGCTGAACTCCCCACCAAGATTTGCTATTTGCTACCAACTCTGTTTCTAACTTATAATCATTTTCATCATCCATGGCCCCAATACTATTGTTATCCGTTAAATTTTAAGCTGGCTATATGCTCTACGTTACACAAACTGCTGAACTCCCCACCAAGATTTGCTATTTGCTACCAACTCTGTTTCTAACTTATAATCATTTTCATCATCCATGGCCCCAATACTACGGTTATCCGTTAAATTTTAAGCTGGCTAATGCTCTATGTTACACAAACTGCTGAACTCCTCACCAAGATTTGCTATTTGCTACCAACTCTGTTTCTAACTTATAATCATTTTCATCATCCATGGCCCCAATACTACGGTTATCCGTTAAATTTTAAGCTGGCTATATGCTTTACGTTTGTTGGCCCAATTGATTCTCCAGATCAACCAAGTCAAGTAGCAAAATTATTTGATCATATATGGCTTTGATTATAGGGTGGTGGTTGCAGCTTCGATGTCACAACTCACAAGTACCTTGGGATTATCTGAGAAGACAAAGTTAATCTAATAAAATCGACATCAGTACATTAAGAATTTTTGTTAACAATTAAAAAAGGGCAGTCCAGTGCACTAAGCTCCCGCTATGCGCGGGATCCGGGTAAGGGCAGAACCACAAGGGTCTATTGTACGCAGTCTTACCTCACATTTCTACATGAGATTGTTTTCACAGCTTGAACCCATGATCTCTTGATCACATGACATCAAGTTAATAATTGAATTTCATAATTTTAATCATACATGTGACATTGGCAGGATGCCATAATCAAATGAACCAGAATGGAGATCCAGAACAAGAGACAAAAAAACTATGATGAATAACCAATAATGGACTTACTTCATCATGATTGAAAGGTGAAGTTTCAACCATTATTAGTACTAATGTGTGGACCACTTAAATGTACCCAGTGAGTCAGTTTCCAGTTATTGCAGAATACGATACATTATTGACAATTCATTGTCTACCCAAAGAAAAATACAATGTGTCCAAATAAGCTAACACCCGAGCCTATAAGATACTAGTTGAATAAATCTAAAATTCTCCTGGTCCACTGTACAATGGGGGGTTGTCATGTGGTGCAAATTTTCAAGATGTAGTCTTTGATAAGGACTTTGTCGTACTATAATCTACACTCGTGATTCCCCCATGAATGCAGATGCGAGTTACTCCAAAATGTATATGACTATAAGAAGGGGAACTTTATAACCCACATGACTTTGGTTACATGATAAGGCGACGCAGCATGTGATGTGTAAGTTAGGTACACGTTAGGAGTTCGAACTTTATCACGAATGAAACCAGGTTTTTAAGCAGGGAAGAGGTTAGACAGAGGAGTCTACATTCTCCGAAGTTTCGAACATGTGCGCCAACTATAGTTGAGCCCCCGATATAAAAAAATATGAGGGATCTTTGTAGGACAATCCAACTCTGACCTAGTAGCCTAATCGTTGAAAATAGAAAGAATGCTCCCACCATACAGCAATGTGGAACAATTCAGAAGCTGTTGCAAAAAAATTTGTGCAACCTTTAAACCTACATTCAGAAACGGAAAGAAGAAAAAGGAAAAGTACAAAGAAGGAAAATGTAGGGAGATAAAGGAGGGAAAATTGGAGGGACAAAAGAGAACCTATTTCTCTCTCTTCTTGGAAAAAACTTTTTGGTGTATAATCATCTATATCATAAATCTGCTGGCCTTCCTTATTGAGATTCACACCGTGTATAGCCCATAAAGAGGGACGCGCTCCCTAAGTGTTTTCGAGATCTCTGAATAAGGATGAGGAATCTCATCCATCCCATCCAAAGTTTACATAATGATCATCGCATTGTTATACTAGGAAAATTGTACAATGTGTTTAATGCTGCCAGGCAAAAAAAGTCATACAAAAAAAAGGGCAAATTCAACAGTCCCAGTACTAAAAGAGAAGTACATTTTCAGCTAGTCAAAGTTCCAGCCTCAGTGGAACATGTGAGGCTAAATTAGTATTGCCAATTCAACAATAATTAGCAGGGCGTTATGATACCTAATCTCTACTTGTAACTTAATGATTTTGCCAGCACTCTTTCTAGGAGAATCAACAAGGCTTTAATTACAACAGGGTCATATTTGATGAAGACAAATGACCCATAACTGATGCCACTTAATCTGGTCTCCAACAAAGCACTGCTTTCATGGATCCCACCATTACACCAAAAAGATTGTGCTCAAACACCTCCCTCCCCCTTCTTCTGGCCCAACAGAAAAGGAAAAAGAAGAAAAGAAAGAATGAAGTTAGCAGAGGTGTGGGGTCTAAAGCAAAAGATAGGTCAATATGACCAAAAAATATAGACCATGTAAGCCAAATTATTAGGATGCTTTGTGAACCTAAGAGAATCCCAATCTTCATTTTGTATGAACCAACACGACAGTACCACAGGGCTTTGGTTTGATTCAGTGCTAAACGCGCAGCTCGTGATAGATATGTGGGTTAAGCACACGTCACAAGTTCAAGTACTACCACAACGGGGAACCTGGTATTTAAGTGGAAAAGGATAGACGGGGTCCATCATCTATCGAGTTTCAACGTTGCGCCTACTAGCACTAGGAAATTTCTCGGTTTCCAAAAAACGTGAAACAAGATGACTTTGTAGTCTCACACTTGTGACTACAGAGGAAAATACAACAGCCAACTTTTTTAAGAATCAAAGAAGACCCTGGTCTGTGCTTGTACAAGTAACATTTTTGAACCTATCAGCCTTCTTTTCTTTCTATCTTTTTTATCCTTTGGAAAACGATACATGAGCCTTACACTTGAGGAAATTGTGAAGGGACTAAATTACAAACTTTTAGGAATGTTAAAGGTGGTTTCTAGCTTATGACAAATAAATTAAGTACTATCCTTTAACTTTGATCATTGGGTTTCATATGTTAATCACGAAAACACACGTGTTGTTGTGGCGAATAGTACTCAAGAACCAATTGAATGAAGACATGACCTATACATTTACAGGACTTCATAAACAAAAGAATAATAGTAGTAAAGAACAGTTGTGGAACAAACTTTTGGATCCAGACCGAAATCAAGTATGACATGCTTTGTTGAATTAGCATCTAAAAGAATAGTACTACACAAAAGGCAAACCACCTCTCTAAGTTATCATTTAACAAAAAAAGATAAAACAAAGAGAATAAGAGATCAGAGTTCACTACATGCCTTCTGTTCTTCTAAGCCATGGTAAGTCCATACTAGAAGGAGGTTGATCATCCATTTGACAGTCTGAAGAACTCGCAAATTTGCCTCTTTTCGACCAAAGCCAAATCTTGGAAACAGAATAACTATCTGTTTTTGTCCCAATACCTATCTTTTTCCCCTCATCAATTGATGGGTTAGGATCCTGCTCTGCCAAATTGGCTTGATTGACATTATTCGTCTTTCGCTCATTATTCAAGGCTACTTTAAGATTAGCATCATTAACCACATACTGATATGAACCCATTGAAAAACACCTTCTTGCATCCAAATTACTACTGCTGCTCTCTCCTTCGAATTCTCGTTCCCCTGCCCCATCGTTCAATTTTCGAAACTTACCAAGTCTCACAGGAAAAGCTGCTTTAGCAACTGCGACTTCCTCAATTTCAATTGTTTTTTGAGAAGTGGATTCCCCGTTAACATGATATCCATCACCTACTCTTGGCTCATCGTAATCGAAAATTGGATTTTCAATGGGAAACCCAGGATTGAAAAGAGTTCCTCTACAAAGGGGGCATGTGGAGTTTGAAAGGAGCCAAGTATCAATGCAGTTGATATGGAAAGCATGGCTACAAGTAGGGAGCAATCTCAATTTATCCTTCTCAGAAAATTCACACAAACAAACAGCACAATCAAATGGCTCTTTAGGACCAACACCCACAACCTCTTTATACATAAAGGCAGGTAATGCATCAATAAATGCTTGATCCAAACCAGAATCATGTAAATGGAAAAGCTGTTGTAACTGTCTTTGCAAAGCATCTGAACTAGAAACTTCAGGGTATCCATCAGACTGAGATGATGCTGAAGAAGAAGGGTGTTTGATAAGGACTCTAACTAGTAAATGCAGTAGACCAGATACGAAAAACAGGACAGCTAATATTACTATAATGAAAATAACAGCTGGATTAATCTTGTTACCAGATGGGGTTGAAGGAGTGTTTGGTTCTTTGTGAAAATTAGAACTTTCACCAAATGAAGGTGGGGGGTATGTAAAGACACCATCTTTTTTATGTTGAATCCAAGAACTCTTCAAATGGGTATGCCTAGAAACCCATCTTTGTGACCCAACTTCAGCAAATGAACAAATCATCTTTAAAGAAACAAACTTTTTAACTTCTTTTCACCATCTCTATGAAGCAAAACTCAAACAACACCTTAGATTCAATAAAAGTTAGTCTTGCAGCAGTTAGGGGGGTGGAATTTTTAATTGTTATCAATTCACTGACAGAGCAAATAACAACAGATAGTGATGAAACCAAGCAGAAAATGCTAAAGGTAGAATCTTTACCTGTCTTGATTCCCACTTAGTCACCATTAGTCAGAAAAACCAATACTTATAACAACCCCCTTTATAAAAGAATCACTTCTTGCTTCAGCAAAAACCCTAAATAGGATCTTGAAAGAAAAAAAGTTTGAATATTTGAGCTTGCACCAATTTTCTTTCTCTCTATATATGTCTAAATATGAAATATAAATAAGGGAAACACAGAGAGTTGGGGGTGTGATTTTGAACTAGGAAAAGGACATTGACTTATTTGGAAGCTAAAGGCTGGCACTGACAAGCGTCACTATTCTCCAAAATAAACAGTAAAAATGCCAAAAAGAAATACTCAGTACTGTTGCACCTTTTAATTCCCTATAAAAAGATTAAAGGTAAGGGGAAAAAAAGTAAAAGGAGAGAAAAAGGGGGGAAAAGATGAAGAGAAAAAGGAAAATCAAAGTTTTAAGTCATGCATTTAGAAGCAAAGTTATAGTGGTCGTTTGATCGTAGGTTATAGTTACCTAAGGTATTAGTATTACAAGAATCAGTAATGAAAAAATTTATGTATTTATTTTATGTAAGATTTAGTCATTTTATCTTCTATCATATATAAAATAATATATAAATTTTCTTATAATTTATTCATATATTAATTATGTGAGTTTCTAAATTATAAATCAAACATCATATAAGATGAGTTGAATTTTACTTATAATAAAAAAATGCTGCCAAATATGGTATTACTTGTACAGGATTAATACATAAATAACTTAGCTCTTAATCCGCTACCAAACGACTTCTCATATTTTTAATAGGAAATAAATAAGATTTAGTTTGAAAACATTAATGATCATAAAACTGAAATGGAAATATTATGATTCGAATAAGTTTCAAATCTCTGCACTGGCGCCTGACGATTCTTTTCACGCATTTAAGGAAATAAATAAAATTTAATTAGACAATATTAATGATGAACGATTAAAATTAAAATATCATGAATTCATGATACGAGTAGCAATTACTTACTGTTCCGTTAAATAGGTATGTCAACGATGTTCTTACACAATTGCCAATTGGGGTGGGCATAAAAATGGATGAACCCAGAAAATCGAACCGGCGATTCGATTTATATTTGGTTAAAAAACTAAAAACACTGTGAGTTTAAAAAAATCGAATGTATTTGGGTTAAATAATTTGGTTCGGTTCTTTGGAATTGGAGATAACCGAACCGAAAAATCGAGGGCAAATATGTAATTACGGAAGCATTGACATAAAATGTAGGGAGAGAAAATAATTGTAAATTGGTGCAACTTTAAAGGGTCATAACTCTGTGTTCGGATATCCGTTTTACCTGATTTTTTTTAGTTTGCGTATTTTTTCGAGACATGACCAATCAAATGGGCCCACCAATTTTTAGGAAAGCGTCCATTTTTTCTATCAATTTGTGTTTTCCCCCAAATCGATTTCTAATTTTTCTTTTTCTTTAGTAAAGATTTCACGATATACAATACATTTCAACATCGAAATTTCATCATAATGTAGGTGTGAATGTAGTTTTCAGTGTTGGAAATTCAATTTAAAAAAAAAAAATCCCCCACCCGTTTATTTTATTTCAGTGTTGAACTTTTATTTTGTGGGCATGTAAACTTTAATTTGAAATTTTTTACATGTTTTAAGAATATATATGATGCAGGCTTTATGTTTTTGGACTTTAAATTATTTTTTTTGGACTTTATATTTGCTAATTATGATATACTTGAATTGAAAAAAACGATACGTTCGGCGAACCGATATACGTCCACCCTTAATTGCCAATTGGACCACTTTCAAATTTGGATGGCCTTATTTTGAGCACCAAATCCTTTATTACTAATAACCTGATGTGCTCGGACATAATTTTTGAATTAGTGTCTCCCTTTCAAACAAACAAAAAATGGTTTAACTTTCTTGAAGTTTAAGCAAATAGACGTACTTTCTGCAAGTTTAAGAGGATAGATTCCTTTTATACTGCATTGGATCTGAGAAAAACTTTAAGAAGTTTAAATGCTTAAATAATTGTTATTTTGTTAGATATAAAGATATCCCTATTGGAAAATTTTAAAAATTATTTGTAACAGTTCTTAAAAGCATTAAGCGTTACTTTTAGCATATATTATGGCCATGACGGGTTTGGATCCACTCCACTGAAAAATTCTCCAATAATGTTTAATGCACTTACTGATCAAAGCCACGTGTCTACTTATACAATGAATGGCTTAGATTGCAATTCCTTTACCATTCTCTGTTAACTTAGTTTTCCACCGTCATCTCACTTTCAACACTTCATATTTTGTTACCTTTCTCCTCTACCATCATCCACTTCCTAATACCCCGAATTTCACTAAATATGCAGTGAAATAGAATGTGCTCGTCTAAATAAAAAACTTGATCTTCAAAAAGCTTAATTAGGGGTGACGATAACTTGGGGATAAATTATCTATAATTTTTGTACTTAAACTATATAAAAACGGGAGGTTACTTAGCAATTGATTAACCGATGTTAAAATTGTCACCCCTCAATTTTGGTGGGGTGGACGGGCACCTAGTGCCACCTCTATACAAATAGTATACTCCACAATACAAATAATTTACTATGTTCAATTACCTGCAATCGGAAGAACCCAAAATAAATATATAGATATGTGGGCCTACAAGGCCTCAAATGTACAATCCAACATCACATAACACTACTGACCACAGATGTCCATCTGTCTACAAAAGCCTCTAAAAGTGTTTGACAAAACAATTTTGTCGGTACAAGGCCCCGGTCTACCCAACTAGCATGTACAACTATACCACAATGACTCGACTTGGCTAGTCCGGGAGGAAGTGGAGCTCAACAAAGCTCTGATGATCAGCTGGAGCATCTATACACAAATCTGCCACTCGCGAACCTGGACTTGCAACATAACATGCAGCGCCCCCGACAAAAGGAATGTCGGTACGAATAATATACCTAGTATGTAAGGCGGATAAAATAAATGATAAACTCTAGAACTTAAAGTAAAATAAGTAAGCGAGTAACAACAAATATAGAAGTATTGTCACTTACCTATAGGTCGTATTCTACTAAAACGTTTGCCAACTATGCTAACTGAAATGCTACTACAGGTCCAAGTTACATCTATATGGACATTAGTCTATGTCTTGCAACTACGCTCTGTTTGGGCGACAAATGAGCTTTAGATCTTATCTACTTATAAAACCAAACTCGATCTCACAAATTCGCTCCATTTAGAGAAACAAATAGGTCGCGTAACCCAACTACTACTAACTCTGCAATGTGAAGTACTACAACAATTCAAGTTAGACCTACTTATACAACTAATCTCTGTTTCGCAAATATGCTCCACTAGAGCGATAAATGGATAGGCCTCGGTGGCCACCAAATAAGCCACGATGGCTAGCAAATAAGCCTGAAGGCTAGCAAGGCTAGCAAATAGGCCGCGATTGCCAACAAATCGTATCACATAACTCAACTAAGTTCTTTATACATCAACTCGTTCAACTATCGTTCCCCTTCTGAGGTGAAACAATCTATTATCCATAATTACTTTTGAGAAATGCAATTAAAGACTCGTTTGTCCTCAAAGTTTAATCAAGTACACAAGCTTCCAACCGGAGGAGTAACAACTACTAAGACAACCAACGTTGACAACTACACAAGTGCATAGACATTTAACTAGGGAAGTCGAGCAACTAGTGCAACTGACAAGGGTAACTATACAACTAGCAAGTATGCAACCCGATGCCTACTACAACCGACCTCTAAGGACTTTCATTTTAGGAAAACAACTAATAACTCCAACTATTATATACAATCACATCAAGTGGCATAATCTTTGATAAAAAATGAATAAACTGGAATAAGTCCAATTCAACATATAAAACTATCAACAAGTATCTAGAATGTATTCCTACCGACAATTACCTTTCAATTATGCAACTAAGGACTCATTTTCCTTATAAGTTCAATCAAATACACGAGCATCAAACTAGAGGGGTAGCAACTACTATTGTCGTCACTACGGGCAACTATATGAAGGTATATGTATTCGACTAGGCAACAAGTGTAACAGACGAGGGCAACTATCAACTGCCATTTAGATTGGATTTTTGCTGGTTCTCGACTCTTATCACTACCAACAACTATTGCTTTCTATTGAGACTTCAAGACACAAGCAACATCATTCCTTACAAGTCGCTTCACCTACTCTTAGCTAAGAACATTTGCCCAATAGATCAAATAGAAGATTATGGAGCTTAAGAACAACTCGCATTCTCAATCCAACTATATACCCTACAACCGATAATAAAACTAACTTCAACTAACATAGTAGAATACTTATGCCAATTATGCTTTCTAGCTCCGCTAGACAAATACACTTTATATTGAGTCATGCCAATTGAAATAAGGGATAGTCATTACATACCTTACCATTGAAGTTATAATTGCTTTGCAAGCCCTTGTACGAATTACAAATAGTTATCTATAACAACAAAGGGTCAATATCAATATCGAATTCATATTCCAAAAAGAAAACTTCATTTAGGCATCGTTGTCGAGAATCTTAAATATAAAGAATTTTTGGACTTATTAACAAAGGGTAGTTATGTAATTTGACCCCACAATTCTCTGAAACATAATTTCTTAAGTTTTACAACACCAACAACCAACATACAAATCAATTTCAATTCATATCATGATCAAACAACCCACAAGTCCATATATAATAATTTCTTAGATTTACAGATTTCGATTACGAAAATTCTTTCACAACTTACTCTGAATCGTCAATTAACCACAATTATAAATGAGGAAGGTAAATCTTACCTCAATACATCCAAGCCTTTTCAAAACACACTTTGCCCCAAATTCAAGAGTTTCTAAACCCGATTCAACGCGGAGGAAGTAATTATTATGATAATCACATAATTAATAGCGTTAATCTTATGTAATTCGGCTTAGATTTGATCTTGGGAGATTGGGATACTTTAGAGAGGATCTTAGGAGAGTTCTTGATCCGGTTTTGAAAAAAATGGCTAAGAAAATCGCACAACCCGTATTTAACATGTAAAAATTCTTCATTGCCATAATTCGACGGTGGGATTGACGATACCGTCAAATACTCGACGGTCCGTCAATATTTTTAACGGTACTGTCAAACTTTCAGGGTATTTGACGGATTTAGAGTGGGAAAATTGACGTTCTGTCAAACATTTGACAGTCCGTCGACCTTCCCGTCAAATTGCCCAGCTTTTTGATTTTGTCAAAACATATTTTCTTTGATCCGTTTGACTTGCAAACACTTTGGAACTTTCATCAATAAGCCATAAACCTTCATTACCCTTTCGTAAAGCCGTACCTCTTCCCGGGACATCGGCATCCAATAACGATATGAAAAATGCGAAACTTACGGGTTGTAACAAAAATATAAATATTACACTAATGAAATTGCATACTTTTTATTCACTCAACACATTTCTTGTTTGAGGGGCTTCAAAATCTTTGCTTGAAAGAAGCATTCGGGGAGATAGTATATTGTGCGATATAAATGCTGCTGGAAATATAATCTCCGTTATGAATTAATAATAAATTCTCTCAACTCATTTCTTGTTTTTGGCTATTTCAATTTAATTGTAGCATCTTCTTATCCTTTGTTTACTACATTTCTTTTACATAATACTAATAAAGAGGAAAGGAGTGTCGACAGCATACTGCATACTACAACTGAAATCATAATTTTTTTTCCCGAGATATAGAGTGAGACTGATTGTGTTTAGTAAAAGAAAATGAAAGTCGGAATGTGGGTGACGGTGGAAAACTAAGTTGACAGAGAATGGTAAAGGAATTGCAATCTTAACCATAACTGTAAAAGTGGACACGTGGCTTTGATCAGTGAGTGCATTGAACAGTACTGGATGATTTTTCACTGGAGCGGAAATTTACTAGCGAAATAGGTAATTCAACGTTCTAATAGTTAAAATCTACCCTCAATTGCTAACTTAGCTAAGGTATTGATCAATTACACCATTCAATGCTTTCTCAAATTAGTTATAACTCTAGATTTTTCATAATATTTCTCAACTAGAATGGAAGATTCAAGCTTATAGGTTATTACCTAGAGAAATTCCAAGCTTATGACAATATTATGACATATCAAACTAAGCCGGAAAGATAAAAATATATCTACATATAACATATCATAGGAATGTTAGATCAGTACTTCTTCACATATATATATTAAAAAAAAGATATGGTTTACGCTAAATCTCTTAATTCCCGTTTAAGAAAATTATGTGTAAGAGAGGGTTATTTAGCTCACTTGTTAATTAAGGAATAAATGACATATATGCAAGCATGCTATTTTGTCTTTATTAAGAAGGCAATTATAATTAGGTGAAGAATTTAAAAACAAGTGTTAGTTGTTGAAAAAGGGATAAGCTTAGAAACAGCACATTATAATCCCCATATTGGTTGCACCACACGATGTGCTTATCTTCCTCTTGAATTATCAATGATTCGAATTTATGGACGAAATTGTTTTTTATTTGTTGGTTACAAAGATACAGGAAACGGAAATTACAAGTAACTGCTAAGTATTACAAGAACTGAAATTACAATTGAACAATAAACTGAAATTACAAATAACTTGAAGAATAAACTGGAACAGTTTTTGGTATGCTGAGTCGAGTGTTTGCACCCTGTCTTTAAGACAATATTGCCCCGTATATATTCTTTCTACGTCCTGGACAATTGTCTCCCAAGATAAAACATCAAATGAACAAATGAGCAAAGGAAACTCAAGTGCTACCGTGAAGAATTTTGAGTAATGAAATGATGCTGGAAGGTAGTACGAAGACTGATTTCATTTCTGTTTTTGTGTGTCTGTTTGCGTAGCTCAACAATGGTGCAAAGAGTCCTTTATATAGTTGAAGGAGAGGCTTACCAACTGCTCACATAATTGCCTGTTTACTGGTCAAGTAATGACAATTATTGATGTAGTAATTCACCAAAATAAATGGTGAATTTGATGTGCAATGGATGACATTTAGGAAGAGTAATTCAGCCAAAATAAATGGTTGAATTGAGTGCTGGTTGACGTTCTGTTCTCTGCCCAATCTGACTTTCTTGAAACTTCAGGGACCAAACTGTACATATAGCAAAGTTCTCTGTCGAATTTGACATTCTTGAAACTTCAGGGACCAAATTATACATATGAAAGAATTCTAGTCCAAAAAGATAATATCAGAAGAAGCACAACCCACACCCACACCCACGGGACGGGTGACGGTAAGCGTGTGGGCTTCCTCAAACCGAAGCACATCTAGGTCCCCCTTCTTTAAACACACATGATACCCCTTGGGGTCCCAAACCCCAAGCCAACCTTGAGACTTATAAACAAAACAATTCTTTCTTCCTCCACCGATGAGGGAGAATTGATCTCAATACCACATTTTTTCATGCTTCAAACACCTCACTTCGTGGACCAATAACTCTTTCATTTCTCAATGAAATTTGACGATCCTTGGCCCTACGGTTATCTACTTACTTAGTAGATTATGCACGTGTGAAGAACCGGATTCTCCAACATGCGTAACACTAGTGTTTAAGCCGTTAAAGTTGGTCGGACGCAACTCCCGCCAAAGACAAATTTCCAACATTATTTTCTCATGATTATGACTTCACATAATAAGTTGCTAATACAGACATTTCTGTTTTATGACTTCACACAATAAGTTGCTAATGTAGACATTTCGGTTCATAAAGTCAAGCTTATACGACACTGTGGACATTTAAGCTTATAAGTCCAATTACATTTGTAAAATTTCTATCATTTAGGCTTAGATCATTTACTTGAATTTCACAGGAAAGTATTTCATGGTTGAAGGAAGTGGTATCGATAAGGTGCTTGGTTGTTGGCGATTTTAATGGTTTGGATGATGGTGGGGGCTGAGTATTACCATGTGTTGGTGCAACTGCGGGTGGAGAAGATAAATTTTGAGAATTACCTGATGCAACGGAGACACCTTCTGATGTGTCCGACGTTGAGCTGGGCAGAGCATCTATGAGTTTGATTGAATATTGATATTTGACAAGTAATTTAATCTTAGTAGTTTTATTTGTATGCGATTGTTTCCTTACTTATGTACACAATTGCTTGATTGCATACGCAACAGTAGAGTACTATTTACTATCTAATATCTTACATTCTTACTTGGGAAAGACCATATTAGATTAGAGAAGAAGTAACGAGAGTGTGATTTGTTAATCCCTAGAGTAGGGCTAGGATAGGAATATACCTAGACACCGCATTCAATTAGATACAGTGAACTTAATGCATTCTTAATAGGGAAATTCCATAGGAATATAGGCGACAAACTGTTCTGAATCGGCGTGTAGTAATTCGGGAGAATGCTGCACGATTAATAATTCGGTTAATTAGTAATCGTGAATAAATATGTTAAGGTTAATTACTTAGACAACGAAATAGGATTGGTAAACCAACCACGACCCTTGAATATTATTCTCTCATTGATAAACTCAAAGCATTACAAACATTCTAGCAAACCATTAGTTTAAAGTTGTTAATTAATTACTTTTCTTCAATAGTTATAAACAAAATAAACATTCTCTTTCATACTTGCATAATTTGTAGTGATAGTGCACTCTAGTATAATCATTGATCATAAGTCTTTGTGAGATCGATATCCGACTTTACTAAGTCATCTATTACTTGACGACTACGTATGCTTGCGTGTGCGTTTGGGAGCAACATGCATATCTGTGAAGTTTTATGCATTAGAGATCATATGATGAGTGGCTCCACTATCAATGATCCAAGGAGCTTGTTGAATTGAAAAGCGAGCAGCATAGTTTGCCCGGGCTTGTAGGTGATTGTGGGATTGGGATCTGCAGATTTTGGCAGAATGACCAGGACTGTCACACAACTGGCACTTCAGAGTGTTTTCATAGCGCTGCTGTTGATTGTTTTTTCCGGTGCGCCATAGTTGGGCACGCGATGGCTAATTGGTGTTGGGAGAATTCGCACTTGGACGCCTGTTAGAGTTATTTCTGTGGCGAGGATGTGTGTTTGTTTTCTGTGCAATAGCGACAGTAATTGATGTTGATAGTGGATCTCTTTGCTTCTTCATGCTTTAGGAAAATTTCATGATCCAACAACTTTTCATATAGTTCTGGATAAAAGATAGTAGAATCTCTTGCACGGATAGCAACAGATATTTCACGGAATTCAGGTCCAATGCCAGTGAGGATTTTGACAATCAGCTCGTCATTATACATATTAGCTTCAGCAGTGGCAAGTTCATTACAGAGATATCGAACTTGATGTATATGATCATCGACATGAAGGGTTTCTTTCGAGAGACGAGCCAGATGATCACGCAAACTAAAGATTCTTGTTTGCGATTTGTTGGCATAAGCAGTGTGCAAATCATCCCAAGCAGTCTTGGCAGTGGCTGCCGTAGCACTGTAGCAGCAAGCGTAGGATCAACTGAGGCCAATATAGCATTTTGAATTAGCTGATCTTAGCGATACCATGGAACAAATTTAGGATTTTCGACGTCTTTATTATTTTGAGACATTGTGCGTGTAAGGGCATGCCGGGAACCATCGAGATGGCCATAAAATTTGTGACCACGCATAAGCATGGACACTTGCGCTTTTCAAAGGGAAAAATTATGGCTTCCAGTTAATTTAATTGGTAACTGGGTGACAGGATTAAACTGAACAATTGTTGTGTTGGCATCAAAATTGGTTACAGTGATGTATGAGGACATTTTGCTGGGAAGGGTGGGAGGGATTTTTGAACAAAAATTTACTCGTGAGAGTTAATTGGCTCTGGATATCATATGAAGTATAAAATTGACAGTATAATAAAAAGAGTGATATATTTTATTGATAGTGAACTGAGTATATATAGATTCTATACAACTTCTATAGCAAACAGATAACTACGAAAAGGATAAGACTTATTTACCTAATCTAAATACAAGGAGAAGGTTACAACAAAGTCCTAACTATGGAATCTTCTTTCTTAGGCTTATTAAGTTTTTCAATTTTCATCAAAGACATTTTTAGTAAAAGTCAGCTATGTATAACATCGAGAAATTCAAGTGAGAAGAATAAGAGAAGTGGAAATATGACTTACACAAGTTGGGCCTTTGGGATTCTGAGTAACTTTTACTTGTGGACTTTATTTGAGGTGGTTCTTTTCAGGTTCTTTCTAGAGATTACACCAAAATTCTGCCTCAAAAGTTTAATATAAGTCTTTGCAAATAGATAAAGTATTCTGATCACTTTTTGGCTTTATTATTTGAAAATAATAATAGTTATAGGATTTCAAATTTCACAATAAAATTTCAAAAAAGGCTATTTATGAATTTTACCTCGTCTTTGCAATATGAACAATTTGATCATTTCACAACACTAGAAAAAATTCCCGGAAAGATTACTTAGATATTAGAAGTGTGTATTTATGCTTAAAGTGAGAAAGAAAACTAGGTGATTCGGAAGTAATTTTTCAGAATAATGTTTCTCACTAAAGTCATTTTCTGTTAGGAAAACTTTCTTTTTTCAATAGAAAGGAAACTTGACTTTGTTGACTTATGACAGAAGACCTCCAACTAATATTACTTGCTCCAACTAACTCTTATCCATTAATGTTAAATATACACAATAAACACACAATATACATGTATATACTGTGTATATTAGGTGTCTGCTATGCTCACGGATTGGCCTTCGGATGGGCTGATTATTATATTACAACATTACCTAAACTAAGATACTAAATATTTACCATAAATTACACATAATAATCAACCCATCCAAGGGCCAATCCGTGAGCATAGCCGAGACCTAATATACACAGTATACACATGTATATTGTGTATATTTAACAATTAGTATTAAGTTTAACCTACTCAAAAGCTTAATCATCACCGTTCTATTTGCTAATATGACTATTAATTATTAATATCCTTCTTAGAAAATAGTTTCCATCCACTAACCATATATATATCGGAAAATACTAGTAAAAAATAACTTCCTCCATTTAAAGTAAATAGAGCAAATGTTTAACAGTTTAGACGCTTTTGCTTGATCATCTGACAAAACTTAACCACGAAGAATAATTAATATTCAAGTTGGCAAGTAATCTACCCTACCCTTGCTTTGCCTCCCTCTCTAATCAAATAGTATCTCTTTCTTTTTCCTTTTCTAGCTAATTTTATTAATGAGGGGTCACTAAAATAGCTCATCTTACTAAGTAAACAAGACAATACAGTAAACAAACAAAAGGGGTCCAATTTGATCAATGACATCAACCTAAACACACACAAAAAACAAAAACAACATTGTCAAATCCAGTCACACACACACACACACACACACACACACACACACACACACACACACCAGTCATGTATGAAAAAGTTGTCTTTCATCAGATTCTGACCAAGATTCATTATACATCATAAGAAAAAAACCACTGAGAGTGTACAGAAATGGAGATGCAATCTTGGTCAAAGGATTTCTTGCCATTTTTGACAATGGTGATGGTGGAGTGCTGTGAAATGGGAATGATTACACTTGGAAAAGCAGCCATGAATGATGGCCTGAGCAATCTTGTTTATGTTGTTTACTATAATGCCCTTGGTACCCTTTTTCTTCTTCCTTGCTTATTCTTCCATAGGTGCAGGTTTGTCAAAAATCATCAATGCCCTTTAGCTATTTAGTTGGATTAATTCAAAGTCAAAGTCTTATTATCTCTTTTATTTTTCAGAAGCAATATGGCTCCTATTACATTGTCTATACTGTGGAGATTCTTCCTTCTTGGCTTGCTGGGGTATTGTACTAATTTCTCCTATGTTGTATTATTATCAAATTTGGGTACTTGGGATTAAAAAAATTAGAACTTTACTTGTAAACTGTATTGCAGAATTTGTTTGCTACAGGCCATGGCCTTTACAGGTATTAAATACAGTTCTCCTACTCTGGCAGCTGCTTTAGGGAATTTGATGCCAGGTTTTACATTTTTGCTTGCCATCATTTTCAGGTAGGACTTCCAAATTGGGCTCAGCCAACTCCTAATTTTTTGTTGGACTTAAATTAATAAACACAGAAAATGTAAAGATTGTTACATTAGTTATGTAGTTTGACATATTGTAGCAAGAAAGTTACCATTTTTATTAGGTTACCATTTAATGTTTGTCGTGGAGATTTTACTTGTACTCACTTTATGAGTGACATGATTGACTAAATACTTTTTACGTTTTCAGTGCATAGAACTAACTCATTTTTGTTTCTGCGTGAAGTGCACAGTTAACGACTTCCAGTATCTAAGTCATTCTATAATGACATAATATGCAAAAAGTTGTTTTCTTCTGTTGCAAACTCAAAGCTGTTGACTTAATACTTCAAAATCACTGCATTCTGCCACTGAATAGCCTGGGCTTTTTAGGCCATGAGATTTTGTGCCTCTTAGATTAATAGTGGCGGAACCCGAATTTTTAGGTCATGGATGCCATTAACTAATCACAGAAGGGTGCTGGTGAATCTATTTGTATTGTATGTTAATACTGGTTTCTAATAAAAAAAGGCAGCCCGGTGCACTAAGTGTTGGAAATTTGCCTTTGGTGGGAGTTGCGTCCAACCATCTTTAATGATTTAAACACTAGGGTTCCGCATGTTGGAGACTTTGATTCTTCACACGTGCATAATCTACTAAGTAAGTAGATGACCGTAGGGCCAAGGATCGTCAAATTTCATTGAGAAATGAAAGAGATATTGGTCCACGAAGTGAGATGTTTGAAGCATGAAAATGTGGTAAAGAACAATCCTCCCTCATCGGTGGGGGAAGAAAGATTTGTTTAGTTTATAAGTTTCAAAATTGGCTTGGGGTTTGGGACCCCAAGGGGTAACCCATGTGTTTGAAGGAGGGAGAACCTAGATGTGCATTGGTTCGAGGCTAAGCCCACACTCGCGCCTCCGCCGCCCGCCCGTCCGGTCCGGGCTCAGGTCTTGGACTTCTTCTGATATTATCTTTTTGGACCCCAATTGTTTCATATTTACAGTTTGGTTCCAGAAGTTTCAGGTAAGTTAAATTGGGTAGAGAACTTGTGCTTTTGCTGTTGGTTTTGGTACGTTAACCTCCATTAATATGCACATCAATTCAGTCATTACTTGGCTGAATAACTCTCCCTAAAATCTCTAATCCGTTGCACATCAATTCGTCATTTATTTGGCTGAATTACTACCTCTCTAATTGTCATTACTTGGCCAGTAACAACAATTATGTGGGCAGTTGATAAGTCTTCTCCTTGCACTATATAATGAAACATTTGCTCAATTGTTGAGACTACACAACACACAAACGAAATCAGATTCTTCCTACTACTTTTCAGCATCATTTCATTACACTAAGTTCTTCAAAGTAACACTTGAGTTTCCTTTGCTCATTTGTTGAGTTGTTGCTGTTTTATCTTGGGAGACTATTGTGCAGAACATAGAAATGATATATATGGGGCAATCTTGTCTTAAAGACAGAGTCCCATCACTCGACCCAACAATCAGTTTCTTCTTCCAGTTTCTTGTTCCAGTTTATTGAAATTTCAGATTGGTGTAATTTCAGTTTGTTGTAATACTTAGCAGTTACTTATTTCTGTTTCCTGCACCATTGTAATTAGACCTGTCCATAGGGTTTGGACCCGCCTCACCCACCGACCAAAACAGGCCAGGGTCGACTTAGCCGACCCGAGCCACCTGACCGAGCAGGTCGTGGTCGGGCAGGTCGGAAAAAATTACCCGTCCGACCCGGCTGACCCCGACCCGACCTCGGCCCGACTCCCTGATCTTACCTCGGCCCGACCCAGCATATTTTTTAATATAATTTATATTATTTTTCCTTCATTAATATTTATTTTGTACTTATATATATTTTTGGCATTAATAAGTGATATAATGCTCTGTTTATATATATATATATATATATATATATATATCTAATCTACATTTAGCTCGACATAAAATAAGATAAAAACGTAGCGATTATTAATTATATATTTATATTATTAGTCATTTTGTTAATATCATGGAAGCATAATGTAGGGAGATAAAGTAGTTGTAAATTGGTGAAACTTTAAATGGTCATAACTCTGCTCGGATGTCCGCTTTATCCAAATTTTTTTGATTTTGCATATTTTTTGAGACAGGGACGGTCAAACCTCCATAAGCGGTTTGCGCGACCAATTTTT
The DNA here is from genome assembly GCA_029783415.1 of Anisodus acutangulus. Taxonomy (NCBI): domain Eukaryota; kingdom Viridiplantae; phylum Streptophyta; class Magnoliopsida; order Solanales; family Solanaceae; genus Anisodus; species Anisodus acutangulus. Next base: position 2,183,365 of record CM056491.1, read on the forward strand.
AGAAAAACGTCAGCTTTTTCCAATCAATTTGTGTTTTTCCCAAATCGATTTCCAATTCTCTTTTCTTTAGTCAAGATTTCACGATATACAATACATTTCAACGTTGAAATTTCGTGGTAATGTAGGGTGAATACCAATTTCGCTTTGAAAATTCAATTTTAAAAAAAAATCTCGACCGACTCGGCCCACCGACCGCCAAAAAATCGTCAGGTCGGACCCGCGATCTGTAGGGTCCCCGGCGGTCGTGGCAGTGGTCGGAATTTTAAAAAATATAGGGTCGTGGTGGGCCAGGAGTCGCAAGGAGGAAAAAAAGCCACCCGACCTCGACGACCGACCCGACCTTTGGACAGGTCTAATTGTAATCAACAATTTTAAGACAAGATTAGCTTGTTGTAACTGCTTAGTAACGTGATTGGAAACACTTTTGATTCCGCTGCTGCTGCTGCCACTCAAGGCAACAATTCTGCCATCCCTCCTGCTGCCGCTGCTGTTCAAGGCAACTCCTTTGCCTTCCCCACTGCTGCCCAAGGCACGTCCAGTGCCTTTACTACTCCACCCTCCGCATTCCACCATGAACGCCCTGAAAAATTCATGGGCTCAAATTTTAAGAGATGACAGCAGAAGATGCTGTTCTACTTGACGGTAATGGGAATGGCTAGGTTCCTATCAGAAGATCCTCCACAATCTGGAGATGAAATGGACCCTTCGCCTACTGAAACAAGTGAAGGGGGCCTAGGTATCCATGTCATTAATGGCATGAAGATGGTTCTTGATGCATGGAATCATAGTGATTTCATGTGTAAGAATTGCATATTGAACTGTTTGGCAGACCTCTCTACGCGGTGTATTGCACCGTTGGCACTGCCAAAGAGCTGTGGGAAAAACTGCAAAAGAAGTATAATGCACAAGATGTAGGTACTAAGAAATTCATCGTTAGGAAATTTTTGAAATTTCAAATGGTGGATAGTAACACAGTGATGTCCCAAGTCCAGGAATTCCAAATGATTCTACATCACCTGGATTTGGAAGGAATGAAACCAAATGAGCAGTTTTTGGTTGCATCGCTGATTGAAAAGTTACCTCCTTCGTGGAATGAGTTTATGAGTTACTTAAAGCTCAAGACAAAGGAGATGACCTTTGAAGAACTTATTATCAAACTCCAAATTCAGGAAGATAATAAGAAGGCTTTGCCTAGGGGTAAACAACCTGCTGAGCCAAAGGCAAATTTGGCTGAGGCCAAAGGGAACCCAAGCAAGAAGAGGAAGTTTCAGAAAGACGGCAAGACCCAAGCAACGGAGAAGTTCAGAGGTAACTGTCACCACTGTGGGAAACCTGGTCATATGATCAAGGAATGCCGCAAGCTCAAGACTGAGCAACAAGAGAAAGCCAAGGCTAAAGGCAAGGCGCATGCTAACGTCGTCAAGGACACGCTCCTGGACGACATGATTGAGGAGTTCTCGGCGGTGGTGTTTGAAGCAAACCTGGTTGAGAATCCTATGCAGTGGTGGATGGACACAGGTGCTACCAGACACACCTGTTCCAACAGAGATGCCTTCTCCACGTATACACCGGTCACCGACAAAAAGCTGTTCATGGGCAACAACGCTTCATCTGACGTGCTGGGGTAGGAAAGGTGGTCCTGAAGATGACTTCTGGAAAGGAGCTCACTCTGAAGGAAGTGATGCATGTCCCTGAGATTAAGAGAAATTTAATTTCAGGACCTTTATTGGTTAATACTGGTTTTTGGCTAGTGTTTGAATCCAATAAATTTGTACTCACTAAGAATGACACTTTTGTGGGGAGAGGCTTCGTCTGTGAAGACCTTTTCAAAGTTAACGCTATGTCTGTAATGCGTCTAAGTAATAAAGTTGAAGCTTCTTCTTATTTGCTTGAGTCTTCTAATTTATGACATCATAGATTATGACACGTTAACTACAAGTCCATCCAAAGGTTGGTAAAGTTGGAGTTGTTGCCGTCTATCGACGTAAACCCTCAACATAACTGTGAGGTGTGCGTAGAGGCAAAACTCACAAAGCTTCCTTTTCGATCTGTCGAAAGGAATACCGCTCCTCTAGAACTTATTCACACAAATATATGTGATTTGAAGTTTGCACAAACTAGAGGGTGGAACAAGTACTTTGTGACATTCATTGATGATAGCACAAGGTATTGTTACCTTTACTTGTTGAAAAGTAAGGATGAAGCCTTTGAAGCGTTAGAGCGTTACAAGCGTAAGTTGAGAACCAACTAAGCATGCGAATTAAATCCATTCGTAGCGATAGAGGGGGAGAATATGTAGCGCCATTTGAGGAATATTGTGCCCAAGAAGGCATTGTTCATCAAACGACAGCTCCATACTCACCTCAATCGAACGGTGTGGCGGAACGTAAGAACTGCACATCGAAGGAAATGATGAATGTCTTGCTTATCAATTTCGGTCTTCCCCAAAACATGTGGGGAGAAGCCGTCCTTACCGCTAATACGATTCTTAACAGAGTCCCACATAAGGGTAAGGACAAAACTCCATATGAATCATGGAAGGGAAAGAAACCCACCTATAAATATTTAAAGGTGTGGGGTTGTTTGGCAAAGGTTGAAGTACCCAAGCCAAAGCAGGTCAAGATTGGGACTAAGACTGTAGATTGCATATTCATCGGATATGCAAATAATAGTAGTGCTTATCGCTTCTTAGTGCATAAGTAAGATATTCCAGATATCCACGGGGGTACAATCATGTAATCAAGGAATGCTCAATACTTTGAAGGTACCTTTCCTAGAAAGGATAAAGACATAACCTCTCGCAAACGAAGTTATGAAGAAAGCTCTCAGGAACCGGGAGTCGCTGACGGCCCAGATCTAGATGGTTCAGATCTAGTGGATCTCGAAGTGGCTGAATATCCGGAATCTAGTGTTCCAGATTCTCAAAACTTGGAGACTCCAGAGATGGACTAAGGCGAAGTAAAAGGATCAGGAAGGATAAACACTTCGGTCTTGACTTTGTAGCTTATTTGGTTGATGATAAACCAAGGACAATTGCTGAAGCATTGTCAACTCCAGAGGCACCGCTCTGGAAAGAAGCTATTGCGAGTGAAATAGACTCCATTCTGCATAACCATACTTGAAAGTTGGTTGATCTTCCTCCGAAAAATAAACCGTTGAGTTGTAAGTGGATACTCAAACGGAAATATAAAGCAGATGGGTCTATAGATAAGTACAAGGCCAGGTTGGTAGTCAAGGGCTATCGACAGAAAGAAGGTCTTGACTACTTTGACACATACTCCCCTGTATCTCGGATGACGTCCATACGGGTATTCATTGCGATCGCAGCTTTGCGTGACTTTGAGATACATCAAATGGATGTCAAGACAGCCTTCCTAAATGGTGATTTGGAAGAAGAAATTTATATGGACCAACCCGAAGGGTATGTGGTTCCAGGGCAAGAGAAGAAAGTATGTCGGCTTATCAAATTTCTGTACGGGCTGAAACAAGCCCCGAAAAGTTTGATAGTACTCTACTATCAAAGGGTTTCTCCATTAACGAGTGTGACAAATGTGTCTACACGAAAGGTAACTCTGACTCGTTCGTCATGATATGCCTGTATGTAGATGACATGTTGATCACAGGAAGCAGTCCTAGGGCAATCCTAGAGACTAAGAACATGTTGAAACAATGCTTCGACATGAAGGATATGGGTATCGCAGATGTCATCTTAGGGATAAAAATCTCTAAGACGTCTGACGGACTGGTCTTATCTCAGTCTCACTACATCGAGGATGTTTTGAGAAAGTTTGAGATGTTTGACAGTTCGCCTATAAAGTCACCAATGGATAGAAATCAAAAGCTTGATAAAAATTGTGGTGCACCCATATGCCAGGAGCGATATGCACAGGTGATCGGAAGTTTGATGTACATAACAAACTGCACCCAACCTGATATTGCTTATACAGTCAACAAGTTGGCTATGTTTACTCGTAATCCGAGTGATGATCACCGGAAGGCGTTGAATCAGGTACTTCAATACCTGAAATACACGCTAACTTACGGGTTACATTATTTGATATATCCAAATTGCTAGAGGGTACGTTGATGCAAACCGGATATCCGATATAGAGAACACCAAGTCCACCGGTGGTTATGTATTTACCATTGGTGGTGAAGTGGTCTTGAAAATCCTCTAAGCAAACTTGCATCGCCCGATCCACGATGGAATCGGAGTTTATCGCTTTAGACAAAGCAGGAGAAGAAGCTGAGTGGCTTCATGACTTCTTAGAGGATGTTCCTTGTTGGGACAAACCCGTACCTTCTGTAATGATCCACTGCGATAGCCAGTCGGCTCTAGGAAGGGCACGGAATGCTATGTACAACGGCAAGTCTCGTCATATTCGACGGAAGCATAAGACCGTTAGGCAGCTGATCACCACGGGTATAATATCCATTGATCACATAAAGTCAAAGTATAATATAGCAGACCTGCTGACAAAGGGCTTACCCAAGGATCAGTTGTTCTGCCTGTCTAGGGGAATGAGCTTAAAACCCAAAGTATAAGGACCAATACGGTGGTAACCCAACCTTACTGACTGGAGATCCTAGGAATTTGGTTCAATGGGAAAATTAAGTTGTAAATGTTCAGTTGATCGCTTCGGTGGAAGCATGAGCACTTCGGATAGTGATTTCTGTGAAGAAACACCAAATCCAAAGCCGTTCCCGCGATAGACGTTAAGTGTTATCTGCAGTGTGGGTAAAGGTTAAGTTTCCAAAACCTTTAACGATCCTCACCGATTGAGGTTAGGTTTGGGAAAACTTTTAATGGTTCCTAACACTTGTGAAGTGGGGTATGACAGGATACCTTATAGGAGACCCACCTATTTAAGTGCGAGGACAAGCCGCCTCAAATGAACGCACTTAAGAATCCAAGAAGTGTCCACGACCACAACGGACAAAACATTACGAAAGAAAGAGTAAGGGAATTTGTTGTGTTGGTACTATTGACTTGGCTTACACTAACCACTGACGGTTCAAGACATCACGTTCACCGCGCAGTAAGTAAGTCCGATGGTATTTAACTATGGAAGGTTCAAAGCTGAAGTTCCCTCTCCTTATGCTACATCGGTCCGCTGAAATATTGCTAGAAAAAGGCACCATGTGAGTGCGCCAAAATCTCTTTCAAGAGGGGATTGTTGGAAATTTGCCTTTGGTGGGAGTTGCGTCCAACCATCTTTAATGACTTAAACACTAGGGTTCCGCATGTTGGAGACTTTGATTCTTCACACGTGCATAATCTACTAAGTAAGTAGATGACCGTAGGGCCAAGGATCGTCAAATTTCGTTGAGAAATGAAAGAGATATTGGTCCACGAAGTGAGGTGTTTGAAGCATGAAAATGTAGTAAAGACCAATCCTCCCTCATTGATGGGGGAAGAAAGATTTGTTTAGTTTATAAGTCTCAAAATTGGCTTGGGGTTTGGGACCCCAAGGGGTAACCCATGTGTTTGAAGGAGGGAGAACCTAGATGTGCATTGGTTCGAGGCTAAGCCCACACGCGCGCCGCCGCCGCCCGCCCGTCCGGTCCGCGCTCGGGTCTTGGACTTCTTCTGATATTATCTATTTGAACCCAAATTGTTTCATATTTACAGTTTGGTCCCAGAAGTTTCAGGTAAGTTAAATTGGGTAGAGAACTTGTGCTTTTGCTGTTGGTTTTGGAACGTTAACCTCCATTAATATGCACATCAATTCAGTCATTACTTGGCTGAATAATTCTCCCTAAAAGCTCTAATCCGTTGCACATCAATTCGTCATTTATTTGGCTGAATTACTACCTCTCTAATTGTCATTACTTGGCCAGTAACAACAATTATGTGGGCAGTTGATAAGTCTTCTCCTTGCACTATATAATGAAGCATTTGCTCAATTGCTGAGACTACACAACACACAAACGAAATCAAATTCTTCCTACTACTTTTCAGCATCATTTCATTACACTAAGTTCTTCAAAGTAACACTTGAGTTTCCTTTGCTCATTTGTTGAGTTGTTGCTGTTTTATCTTGGGAGATTATTGTCCAGAACATAGAAATGATATATACGGGGCAATCTTGTCTTAAAGACAGAGTGTCATCACTCGACCTAACAATCAGTTTCTTCTTCCAGTTTCTTGTTCCAGTTTATTGAAATTTCAGATTGTTGTAATTTCAGTTTGTTGTAATACTTAGCAGTTACTTATTTCCGTTTCCTGCACCATTGTAATCAACACTAAGCTCCCGCTATGCGCGGGGTCCGGGGAAGGGCCGGACCATAAGGGTCTGTTGTACGCAGCCTTACCTTGCATTTCTGCCGGAGGCTGTTTCCACGAGTATCCAATATAAAAATATAATGCTCGGATAAAAAACAATGGCCAGTAATGTTCATGTAGGTCCGCCATTGCTTGAATATTCGCTGAAACACAATATATTTGTCCAGAGTTGTGTAGGAGGACAATAAAAAAATTACTGATCTAGGAGGACACCAGCACTAATTCTTTTTACAGTAAAAGTGGTATAGACTATGCTAGATTACAAGTTTTCACTTGTAAGTAGTGGTTTGTTCTTTTTTCTACTGTTACTTGCATGTCCATGTTGAGAATTTTTTTCATGGCTTTGCAATTTTCAGGATGGAAAAGTTAGATATAAGAAAGGCCAGCAGTCAAGCAAAATCTGTGGGCACCATTGTGGCAATTATAGGGGCATCCATCATGACTCTATACAAAGGACCAAAAGTACTAGGATCAAATTTACTTTCTGATTCATCTCATCACTCTTTACTTTCACAAGAATCAAATTGGATGCTTGGAGGTCTTCTGATTACCACCACCTGCATCATGTCTTCTGGATGGAACATTCTTCAGGTAAACATATTAACAAGTAATCCAATAATGAAAATGAATAAACCAGCTTTACAGTATTTCAGATTTAGCAGTGCATTTCTTGTATGTATGCCTTATTTCAGTTAATGGTACTGCATGTAAAACATGTCATTGTGCCTAAATTACACTTCTTTAGTTAGTTCAAATGTTTTTAATCATAGACTCTCGTTGTCTCAATCATGTTAGACAGTAAACTGTGATTGGTAATTTGTGCTTCATAGATATAAGTATGTTTATATCTCACAATTAGGACATCAATTATAAACTCATTTCATTTCATGTTTTTGCTTGTTCAGACAGATACCGTGAAGAAATACCCTGAACAAATGACAATAGTGTTCTTCACTTGCTTCTTTGGGAGTATTCAATGTGCAATTTTAACTCTGGCATTAGAAAGCAATCCAAAGGCATGGATGGTGAAGCCTGGGATTGGAATGACAGCCATTGTTTTCTCAGTAAGAAATTTGATGCTTCATTCTCTGCTCCTTATTCTTCTATATAGATATATTGTGTATGTGACACATCTGTTATCTTAAACTCTAGGCGGTTTCTGGAAGTGTCTTCCGTTACAACGTTTTGACATGGTGCTTGGATAAGAAAGGTCCCCTTTATGTAGCCATGTTTAAGCCCTTGGGAATGGTCATATCAGCAATCTTGGGGCTCATATTCCTTGCAGATTCACTCCATTTAGGAAGGTAATATATATTAGGCCATCCTTCTGTTTACATGAATGATCAATTAGCTTTGTGTTATTTCAAAGTGGATTAATGCATCTATATATTAAGTGCTTGTTCCTAAGAACTAACCTTTGAACCCCTGGTATGCTCTTTTCCCCTGTATATAGTTATAACGGGGAAGAGTCAAAAATGCTCTTGACGTATTAGAAATGGCTCAAAAATGTCCTCCTTCCACCTATTGGATCAAATTTGCCAATTACATTATTTTCAGGCTTACAATTGCCCCTCCATAAACAACACAATTATATGATATTTAATTATTGGTCCACATAAAATTCTGATCCAACCCAGAAGGACCCGACCCTTACATGACCCAAACCAACACACAACCCGTTTTAAATTAACGCAACTAAGCGATAAAATCATTTTTTCACCTCCCGATTTCCAAACACATCTTCCTTATTTATTTTCAAGTAGTTGTTTGTGCATATATATTTTCTCGAAGAGTCCATAGCCAGCATTTTCATCTATCGGAAAAAGAAAAACATTCATGTAATGAATTATTTGTTGCAATGTCGTGGGCAGTGTTATTGGAGCAGTTATAATCTCTGCTGGATTTTATTCTGTGCTGTGGGGGAAAGCCAAGGAGATCAAGTCCTTGCTTGAGGTTGAGGACATTGTTTGTGTAATTGACTCATCAAACCAAAGAAGCTCTCTACTGCAGAAGTAAATTACAACAAGAGAAGCATAAGGTTCAGTACTGTTACATGGAGGTGAAAGCCTTTCTTGTGACCCTACTCTTTAACAAGTATTACTTGAATGCATTTACTTTGTGTTGCTTTAACTTTAGATGAAGAAGATAAAGGCTGAGTGGATGATGCATCAGTTAAGGGAGACACAAATTAGCCCGGAGTAGACAAGTAATTAAGTAATACAGAAGCAACGGATTCCGAATTTAAACTTGATGGATGTGATATGTCTATGCTCCGAATGAAAATTGCTAGGTTCAATTGAGCTTATTGGACTCATATTGCATCCGCGCCTATTTAAAAGGCATTTGAACCAAGATATACAACAACATCCTTAAAGTTCTTGAGAAAGCAAAGTAGAGTAACAAATATTGTTAATCTCCTTCCCTTTTTTTCTGGTTCTAAAATGTGGAAACCGGTAGAAGTCTTGATAAATATTGTCATTTTGCATGATAACATAGTTTGAACACTATCTAGCAATCCATAATTCGTTTGGTTTGTTGGAAATGAAAAGATTTCAAGCTCATCAATGGAAGAAAGCTCTCAGAGTTATGAGATGAAGAAGATGAAGTCTAGCCCAACTTCGGACTTGTCGAAATCTATGAATTTGTCCACACACCAACATGGATCAAGTCTAACCACACAAAGGCCCAAACATAAGAGAATAGATCTAGGCCGTCCACATCAGTTCGTTACAGCTCATACAACAACTGTGAATAATTGTCACGTGAGAAGCACACATAAATATTTCTGTTATTTAGATACACTGTACAACCAATTAGAATTAGACAAAATAACATAGAATTTTAATATTCTTTTATTTTTATAACAAAATAGCATGTACTCGGTACAGATGAATACAACAAGAAAATTTCTCAATATTGTTATTGATAATTTCTACATGGTTAATGTTTTTCACTAAACTTAAAATTATCAGTTTTAGAACTGAATTTTTTGTTTGTTCAAATATTAGTTTCTCATGTTAAAAAAAGTAGATTCAATGCAACACATGTTGCAACTGCCTCTAATAGGCGTTTGTGCCAAGATACGTATAACATCTAACAATTCTTGAAGAAAGCAGAAATATTTTGAACCTCCTTCCCTCCTTTTTTTTCTGGTTCTTAATTGTGGCATGAAGAAGCCATAAATAAACATTTACTCTTTGTATGATTATTTCATTTGATTAAACGTTGTTTGTTAGAAATCATCTGTGCTGTCTGGAGCAATCCGCCATGCGGAAGATCCAGCTTAATTAATTGCTTTGTCTACATTCCATCACACTAAAGTATTATTCAACTGACGAGAAAGTTATTACTCCCCCATCCAGTTTTACTAGTCTACTATATTAAAATAGTTATTCAATTTTACCCTTATCATTTATTATTGGGTTAACAAGTTCAAGAAAATTTTAGTGGTTGCACAACTCTTAAAGTTTATTTTATTTATTTCAATCATTAAGTTACTTAGCAATAATTAGGGGTGACATAGTAAAATTATCATTCTATTTTTTGCTATATTAAGGCGTACCAAGTCAAAATGTGACAAGTAAAAATAGACGGAGGGAGTACATTTATAGGATTTCGATTCAAGAGTGAACCATTAAAAGCACTTTAAAGTAAGGCTGGCCAGTAGGCTGGGTCGGCCCGATCCCGACCCGATTCTGACCCGATCCCCCTTAACAAAAACGGTGTCGGGACTCAAAATCGGGACGGGACCTGGGCTCGTCCCGACCAGGCCCGTACCTCCCCAGACCCGCCCCGACCCCTTCTTTGCAAAAATGACCGTTGCACCGCGACCATTTTATATTTTGGCCGTTGTGCAATGGTCATTTTTTGCCCCCCCCCCTCCCCCTTAATATTTATTTTTAACCCCTAAGTTACTATATTTACACTTTAACCCAATTTTTTAACTATAAATACCTTATTTTCTCTTCATTTTAATCTCACAAATCTTCCTACAACACAATGAATCTCCCCGATGGTTAGAAATAGAAAGAGTAAATACGATTTTCAATACTTTGCTTATGTACAACTACAAAGTACCAAGCAATCTCTCTAATCTTTCAACTCAATCTATCTCTCTACAAGTCTACAATTACATTGCCTACTAAATATTTTATTTTATTTGCTCATTTGTATAATTGTATCAAAGTTCAAAAATTGGAACTGAAGTTGGCAACTAGCTTGAGGATCATCCATCGAGCAAAGTTTTAATTTTCAACCTCGATTACAAGTCGACGTTTGGTACCTTCAAACCTTCTTTAAATTATTATTGTTACTTTATTTTAATTATCGCACTTAATTTTATTATCTTTAATTATTTATTTGCATAATTAAAATGGAAGGATTACGATGTATGTTTAAGGTAATGATGTTTCTTCTAGTAGGGGTAACAAGAGCAGTGGTACTTCTTCTAGTCATCTTATTCCTTGACAGGATGATTTGATTGATTACACTCATATAGATGAAACTGAATGTTTTAATGATATACCATTAGATAATGAGATATATTCTGCAACTGAAACATAATTTAATTTAGAAGATAATCTAGATGACACACCCACTAATCTAGATGACACCCACTAGTGCACCTCAAACTGAAACTGAAACGTCTCATATTCCCCCTAGTATAAGACAAGGCCCCACACAATGAAAATTAAAATCAGTTGTATGGAATTTTTTTGATACAGACCAAGAGAATCAAGTAGTTAAATGCAAAATTTGTAAAAATGTTTATAAATTTAAAATGAGAAAAGGTCAGGGTGGGACGGGAGGTTTATTGAGACATGTACAAAGCTTTCACAAAGCTAGGTGGGATGAATACGATGCTACAAAGTCGAGTGCGGCAATACGCTCTCAGTCGGGACAAGGTTCACATAGTATCCCGGACCAAGTGCATGGTCAAATTAACCCGACGACGAGGGTAATTGTAGGTCCTAAATACGATAAATATAGAGATATGAAAGCAATAGCAAAATTAATTGCGGTGGATGGTTTGCCTTTTTTATTTCCTTCCTCCCCTGATTTTATTCATTACATAAGAGATATATATAATCCTGCTTTTAACGATTTTCCTAGATCCAACTGTTGGAGAGACATTTTTAAATTCGCACACGAATATCAACAATATTTACGTTATGCATTATATCATTTTCATGGCAAAATATCTATCACTTCTGATATAGGCCGTAGTACTAACGACCATGATTATTTAACTGTAACATGTCATTGTATAGATTATAATTGATCTATGCAAAAACTTATTTTAGCATATAGATATATTGTTGATAGGCACACCAGAAATTTTATTGCATAAAATATTCATCAAGTTTGCTATTATTATGGTATAACTGACAAAATAATGATTGTTACGTTAGATAATGATTCTTCTAATAATTATGCTGTGAGACTTTTAAAAAATCTATTAACTCCATATTTTCATATAAAATGTGCATGTCATATTTATAACTTAGTTGTAAGGGATAGTCTATCATTTTTTGAAGACATTCTTAATAAAGTACAATTTGTTATAAACTTTATTTTAAAAAGTAATAAAATACAAAGAAAAAAAGAATATAAAAAAACTTGTCATGATTGTGGACTATCTTATAGAAAAATTCCTGAAAAAGTAGCGACTATGTGTAATTGTCTATACAAACAACTACTTGTTGTTTACGATTATAGAAGACCTATAACTTTATTTTTTAACGCCCATAATCGAAATCCAACTGATATGCTTATAGATAATGATTGGGAAAATATTTCAGAACTTATTGTATTTTTAGAGAAATTTTTTCAAGCAACTAAAGAATTTTTCGGTATATATTATCCTACTATTTCAACTATGTTATTTTATATAACTCTAATATTTTTGTTACTTAATGAATATATGGGAAAACCATCTTATAAGGCACCTATTAAAAAATGTTTATCAAATTTTTTTTTCTATTCCCAGTATTTATATTATTGGTGTTGTATTAAATCCGACTATTAAAATAGACGGTTGTAAAACACTTATTGAAACTATTTATGATTGTATAGCAGTACTTCCACCTCCAAATCCAAATGAACAACCACCTAAGGAACCAACAAAAGAAGAAGTTTTGTCTAGCATACACGATGAATGCAAAATAGTATATACGCATTACCAACAAGAAAGTGTTAGCAACCAACCGGCTTCTATACCATCACCGGCTTCTATATCATCTTCTTCTTCTATACCATCATCTATACCATCTTCTTCTTCTTCTTCTATACCATCATCTATACCATCTTCTTCTTCTTCTTCTGCTTCTCTTCCTCTTCCTCCTCCTCTTCTTCTTCTTCTTCTTCCTCCTCCTCCTCCTCCTCCTCCTCCTATTCTTCCTTCTCCTATTCTTCCTCTTCCTCTTCCTCTTCCTCTTCCTCTTCTTAAAGGGATTGGTTTAATGCTCCCTTTGAAGGAACACTATTATTTTCTTGAGATATTTTTATGTTGGGTTAAAAAAAGGACCTGTTATTCATGCAAAAAAACTTTTTTTCTTTAAAAAGAGAGGAGAAAAGTGGTCAAAGGAGAAGGGGAACGATGTAAAGTGAGATATACATTCAGCATTCACTTGTGATTACGAGTGCAAGAAGTAATTCCAAAAACCTAAGGAATCTTCTCGTACAAATGGGTGTTTTTCCAAGCCGTTGAGAAAAAAAAGTGCCTAAAATATTTTCTCTTTAAAAGTTTTTGGAATTTTAGCTAAGCACAAATTGCCGAACTAAAATTACAAAAATATTTTTCAAATTAATTATTTAAATACAAACTCCTACTTTTAAAGAGTATTTTTTTCGAAAACTACTTCTAAAAAAGAATTTTTAAAATGTAAACAAATTCAACTACTAAGAAGAATGTCCAGATAAGTTATTGTATTAGTTACATTCGAGAGTTTAATCTCCTTACAACGTTACTTATTTTCTTTGAAAAAAGAAGTGGATCAATTTAGGCTCGTGTCTACCCCTGCATTTTTCTTTTCTCTTTTTGTAGAAGACATGGAGGAAGCGATTTTATAAGGATTTTGGGAAGATCATCAAATTTCCCAATGTTGTTAGGTATTATCTCTCATTGGATGATTGGTTCGTTTAATATCCCTAGCATTATTATAGTACCGAAAGTATCAATAATTGAAGGGAAGCGCATTAATTATCGAAATGTCAACTATCAAAGTGTCAGCACTTGCATCCCACTCCAAAAATTCACTTGTCTTTTACTAGTTGAACTAAGCCAATTATAATTATGTTGAGTGATAAGTATATTTGATTATCCTTAATTAGAAGTTTTAAATTTGAGTTTGATAAAACTGTCTTTTTAGAAAGTGTTTTACCCGAATTCAAATTTAGTTAGTACCAATACCACTTCACTTGTTCTTTTGTTGTTTATTTCGTTTCATTTTAAGTGTCTTAGTTTGACTTGACACGAAGTTTAAGAAATAAAAAAAGACGTTTAGATTTTGTGGTCTTAAATTAAATATGTGTGAATCCTTTAAATCTTATGGTCTCAAAGTTGTTTTAGGATTGAAAAATTTATTAAATATAAAAAAAATTATTTTTGAGATAGATAAAAAATAGTAAGATAATTAAATTAGGACAGAGGAACTGAACCAATTATGTACAGTTTGTGGATTGCCCCTTCGTCACACAAAAGCACAATATAATAGTCACTCATTCCTTTATCACTCCCACAAGCAACTCTCATCTCCCCTGAGGACAACTCCTACTTAGCGTGCCCATTCATCTAGTTTTTTTTTATATCTTTAATTACATGCAGCTATGCAACTGTCAATCTAAAATAATTTCCTTTCCACAAAATGATATGTGATCAATTATTAAATTTCAACCAAACAAGTACGTCTTTGTATATAAAAAAATAAATTAAGCAGAAGATTTACATGGATTTGTAGATGATAAATTTAATAATTTGACGATCATTAAATTAGGAAACCTTTCATTAGGCAATACTTCAAAAAATACGGCTTCAAGATAAAATAGATACTGACATACTCTCCTTCGTATAAAAGGAAAGTCGAGGATATGGAATCTCAAGACTTTCCGTGTAGCTAAGTTTTAATAAAACTTTTGGACTCTAATTAGGATTCTCCAACAATAGGTAGATAGAGTTGGCTGGATATAGTAAAATCAATTGTTATTCCTCATTCCCTCACATCGACTTGAAACATAAATAAATCATGACCATCCTCAAAATGGGCTCACTTGTCTACTGATATTTTGTGCTTGGCCAATCATAATAAGTTAGCACATTTAGTCATATACGAAAAGTTCAAATTTTATCTTAGTTTAATTACAACTTGTACTTTGAAGAAGGTTTGATTCGAAAACAACTTTTGCAAGTTGGAAGTACTGTCTGATTGGAAAATGAAACAAAGATACTTTTTTTTTATAGGGGTGGGCATATATCGGTTCGGTTCGGTTCGATTTTGTATCAAAAAAGTATGAACTGAATTAAATTTATTTTTTATTTTAAAAAACCGAATCAAACTTTTTTAAAAAAAACCGATATATCGGTTTATATCGCCGAACGTATAAGTTTATATCGGTTTTTTCAATTAAAGCATATCATAATCAGCAAATATAAAGTCCAAACATGAATTTAAAAATTTGTTTCACTTAAAACATGTAAAAAACTCCAAATTAAAGTTTACATCCTCACAAAATAAAAGTCCAAACTCCAAAATATAATGTTCACATCATAAATTAAAAGTTCAATACATGAATTTAAAAATTTGTTCCACTTCTGCAAAACACAGCGAATTTCAGCATTCCAACAACAACAAATTTAAACATCAGCATTCCACTTAACATCATCAGCATCAACAAATTTCAGTATGATGGATCTGCATTAGTTGCTTGGGAGTTGGGGGAGGATCTGCACACCATAGGGCAACAAATGAGTACTATGCCTATGCCAACTCAAGTATGTTGTATGATTAGAAAAGTAATGGAAACTAAGACTGCTATGAGTCAAATGCAGATAGATACTAACAACAAAAATTAATATTTCAACAGCAAAATGTAGTGTTCCAACAACAAAAAAACAGCGTTTCAACAGCCAAAAAACAGGTACTAATTTGAAGGAATGTAAATTTGAGAACTTTATCATTATGACGTCAATATCAATCCATTGTCAAGTCCTCTATTGCTTGTGGTTATTCTATTTCTTGTGATTGCGGTACGATTGAAAGTTTCTCAAAGTCTACATACAATTTGCTAAAGCGTCAATATAATAAATAAAATATTAAAGTATAATCATTCTATTAAAAATAATATATAAAAAACAGTATTGTTACCCAATTCAACTTCTTCATAAAACTCAGTTTCTTCTTCGGTTGGTTGCACAATTTGTTCTCCTATAAGAGTTGAGCGAAGTCAATTCTGTGTGCAATTTAATGCATCAACTGTATTTATGAGTTAATGTACTCCTAAAAGGGTCAAGAATTCCCCCCCCCCCGTGCTAAATGTCGATTCGAAAGCCGCGGTAGACACAGAAATTGCCAAAATATCTTTGGCAATCTTTGACAAAGTCGGATACCTAGACGAATACATCTTCCACCAACTCAAAAGATCAAAATTCGGATCATTAGGACTTTCATTCCGCTCTGACAAATATTTCTCAACATCATTCTTCCCTCAAAATCATCATTTTCAGTTGCTTTCATCTTTTTAAACAGTTGAAAAGGGTCAATTGATTCTTTTCTATTGCTGCCACTATCACAAACTTCACTTAACTGAACATATGAACTACTACCCACAACACTATTTGGGTCATCATCATTATAACTTTCAAATAACCGTAACAACAACTCTCTTATATCAACTTTAATTTTACCAACCTTCCTACTATCAAATATACTTCCAAAGCATCGGTTTATAAATTCAAATTTACACCGAGGATCAAGCACATTTGCTAAAATTAATAGATTGTTCACCTTTTCTAAAGAAGTACCCCAATATTTCACAAACTTATCTCTCATGCCATTAACAATTTTTTTCATCAACAAATCATTAGATTCCAATAGTGAGCTAAGATGAAGATAAACTTTCCACAACTTATTAAAAAAATCACTAGAAGTCACACATTTTGTGCTGCTGAATTTTAATGTCACATCATAAAAATTGACAAAAAATGTACTAACCTCTTAGCATTATCCCAATCCATAAAATTCGGTGGCCCAGCCCTTTTTCTTCCATTCTCAACTTCGTCAAACCAACTTTTGTAGTAGTCATCGTCCTCCTATAACCTATCAAATGCATTTTCAAATATCACCGCTTTTTCCAACATTAAGTATGTCGAATTTCATCTGGTTGACACATCCAAAACCATAAGTCTCTTATATGAGATTTTCTCTAGCTCAACACATATCTTGAATTTTTGCAACATTGTTGGAGAAGATCTTACATACTTCACTGCATTACGAATAGCAGCTATTGAGTCCTTCACTTCTATCAACCCATCTTGAACAATCAAGTTCGCTATATATGCAGCACATCTCACATGCATATGATCGCCATTTAAAATCATCGCATTAAGACTCCAATTTGTCAGTTTCTTCTTCACATAAGCAATTACAACTTGATAGCACTTGTGTTGTCCACAGTAATTGTGAATAGCCTATCAATACCCCAATCCAATAAATATTTCTCTATAATCATTCCAATTCAACACGGGGATTCCTCTCATGAGATGTGATAGTAGGGGCAATCTTTATCCTATCACACCCATATCCGATCTTTCGAGTCAAGTCTTGACATCCACTTTTGCAGTTCTTGCTCCTTCCTTGTGGCATGCACGTCTAGGTCATCCGGGGTTGTCAATTTTGTCTTCCTTATATAAAAATAATTTTATTTCCTGTAAGGGTACGCGTAGTACTCCGATTTGTCAATCTTGTTCTTTAGGAAAAAATATTAGATTGTTGTTTGTAGACTCTAATTCTCGTACTTTAATACCATTTGATATTATTCATAGCGATTTATGGACATCTCCCGTTATCAGTTCTTTGGGCCATCGTTATTATATTCTTTTTTTGGATGATTATTCTAATTTTATGGACTTTTTCGTTAGTGAAACAATCACACGTTTTCCCACCTTTTTAAATTTTAGAGCTTTCATCCGTACCAATTCGAACGGGATATTAAGAATATTCAATGTTATAATGGAAAAGAATATGATAATGAGTTATTTCGGAATTTTTGTGGTCATAATGATATCAATTTTTGTTTCTCTTGTCCTCATACGTCCTCACAAAATGGGAAAGCCGAACACAAAATTCGTACCATTAATAATATTGTCCGAACTTTATTGATCCATTCTTCCGCACCTCATTCCTTTTTGGCATCATGCTCTACAAATGACTACTTATCTCCTTAACATTCTTCCTACTAAAGGTTTGACATATTCTTCCCCCTTCAAATATTATATAATAAGATTCTTTCGTATTCACATCTTAGGGTCTTTGGGTGCTTATCTTATCCACTATTTCCGTCTACCACAATTAACAAACTTCAGGTCCGGTCTACCTCTTGTGTGTTTTTGGGTTATCCATCTAATCATCGTGGTTACAAATGTTTTAATTTATCGTCTAATAAAATCATAATTAGTCACCATGTGAATTTTGATGAATTCCAATCTCCGTTTGCTAAAGTGAGTAGTCCCAAGCCTAGTTCGTATAATTTTTTAGATGACGATGTCTTTCCGTATATTATCCACCATTTATCGGAGATGTCCTGCACCCCAAACCCGCCAGTGGGCCCACTGCCCATTGGTTCTCCTGTACCGTCACAGACCACTGACGTGGGTCCATCAACTGGGCCGCCTCTCCAACCTAGTTTTGGCCTAGTTTTTGTTTTTGCTTCTAAGTCGTCTACTGTGCCGAGTTCCCGTGTTGGCCAACAAGCCGTGGGCCTGCTAGCCAGTCCATCACTTATCCCGATATTTTCCAAAATTCACTCAATTCTCCCCCGAGTCATAGACCGGTGACTCTTAGTCAACAAGGTATTTTTAAACCAAAAGACATTTTAATTTAAATTCTAATGTTCTTAAATTCCCTCTACCCCATAACCCCGTGTTTGCCTTAAATGACATGAATTGGAAATTGGCTATGACCGACGAATATGATGCTCTTATTGCGAATAAGACGTGGGAGTTGGCACCCTGTCTTTCTGGTGTTAATATTATTCGGTATATGTGGATTTTTACTCATAAGGATAATTATGATGGTTCTTTTGCGAGGTATAAGGTTCGTCTTGTAGGTGATGATAAGACTCAGCAGATTGGCGTGGATTGTGGTGATACATTTCGTCCGGTGGTCAAACCGGCTACCATTCACAATGTTCTCAGTTTGGCTCTTTTGAAGGCTTGGCACATTCATCAGTTACATGTGAAGAATGCTTTCCTACATGATGATCTTAAGGAAACCGTTTACATGCATCAGTCCTTGGGTTTCCGTGACCCCAAATATCCTCATCATATATGTTTATTGAAGAAGTTCTTGTATGGGATTAAGCAGGCCCCACGGGCTTGGTATAAAAAATTTGCAGACTATGTGTCATCTATTAGGTTTACGCACAGCAGGTTTGATAATTCAATGTTCATATATTGTCGTGGTTCTTCCGTGGCTTATATTATATTATATGTGGATGATATTATCTTGATTGCCTCTACTGATACGTTGCGCAAGTCTATCATGACCATTCTCAGTTTTGAGTTTGCTATGAAAGACTTGGGGCCCTTGAGTTATTTTTTGGGGATTGCTGTCACTTGTCATGCAGATGGGTTATTCTTATCACAACGTAAGTATTCAGCTGAGATCATTGAGCGAGCTGGTATGTCCTTATGTAAGTATACTTCCACTCCAGTTGATACTAAGCCCAAGTTGGGTGCTGCGGCTAGCTCACCTTACGAGGATCCGACATGCTATCACAGTCTTGCATGGGCTCTTCAATATTTGACTTTCACGAGACCAGATATTACGTATGTCGTCCAGCAGGTGTGTTTGTTTATGCATGATCCCAGGGTTGAACACATGAATGCACTCAAATGTATTATTTGATATATCCAGGGGACACTTGACTATGTCTTACATTTATATCCGTCTTCGACATCTACACTTGTCTCATATAGAAATGCTGATTGGGGTAGTTGTCCGGATACCAGACGGTCCACGTCCGACTATTGCATGTTTCTTGGTAATAACTTGGTCTCATGGTCTGCGAAGCGTCAGTCTACATTGTCTCGCTCTAGTGTAGAGGCCGAGTATCGAGGGGTGACCAATGTGGTTTCTGAATCATGTTGGTTACATAATCTTCTTTTAGAGCTTCATTGTCCTATTCAGAAGGCTACCTTGATTTATTGTGATAATGTTAGTGTCATCTACCTTTCTGATAATCCCATTCAACACCAGCGTACTAAACACATCGAGATGGACATTCACTTTATTCGCGAAAAGGTAGCTCGTGGACAAGTACGCGTTTGCCATGTCCCTTTCAAGTATCAAATTGCAGACATCTTTACCAAAGGTCTTCCGTCAGTACTCTTTGAAGATTTTAGGGACAGTCTCAGCGTACGGAGACCGCCCACTATGACTGCGGGGTGTGATAAATATAGACGATATACACGGTATACACACCGTGTATATCGTCGGTTTTGGTAGAATAATTTTGTATATATTTAGAATTGTAAACTTATAGAATAAGGTTTTAAGATTAGAATAGGAATAAGATTCTCCTATTATGAAAAATTGTAAATTGTATATATGCTCTTTCGTTAATGAAAATAATAAAGGAATTATTTCTTTTAGTGAGCTAGGGTTTAGGATAGAGTAGTTTCCAAGAAATTCTAACAGACTTTAGAGTTTGAAGATAGATTGAATTTATCTTATAGAGTCCTACAAAATTTGTCTGTCTACAATGACATCTAAGGTACTATTACCAACAAGGTTAATGTTGAAATAGTAAGTACTCCTTTACTCTTTAATTAGAAGTCTTAACTTTGAGATCAGGATATATAGTCGTCTTTGTTAAAAAGTACTTTATTTCTAATGTGAGACTTCTCATGTGAGATTTTTCGTGCGAATTAAAATTTAATCAAACTAATAGTATCAGACATCGAATGAGAAATCAAAAAGAAAATACATGTAAGGTTGGCCCAAGGTGGGACCTGTGGAATAAAAAAAGTGAGTGTAAAGATTTCAACCTTCAGTGTTGTAATCTTAGCTACAAAAACAGTTTCTTTAATTCTGGTCCTTAAAAGTTAAAACTGTTAGTGAAAACCAATATATATATGCGTGTTAAACACACACTCCTAGCAGATTTTCAGGTAGAGCATGTCCACCACGCGTTGTGTTTGATAATTTTGGAACCAACACTTTGATGTTTTGAGGTGTCAATACACATAATTAGCAAAAAGAGGCAGAAAAAAGGAAGGAAAAAAATGGCAAGCAATAATGGAAGAAGCAGGGAGTCAAGTTTTTACAAAGAAGTGCTACCATTTACAGCTATGGTAGCTATGGAATGCATAAATGTTGGCTTAAACACACTTTACAAAGCTGCTACTAACAAAGGCATGAGCCATCATGTCTTTGTTGTATATAGTTATGGTCTTGCTGCTCTTCTGCTTCTTCCTTCTCCTTTTTTCTCCACCAGGTACTCTGTTTTTTTCCTTCTTTTAGAAAGAATTTATTTTGTAATTTTATCAAGAATCTGATGGGATTGAAAAATTGGAATTATATGACTGCAGATCAAGACTGCTTCCACCTCTCAACTGCTCAATTCTTGCAAAAATATTTCTTCTTGGAGTTATCGGGTACCATTTTGACTCTTTTTCTTGATTTTCACTATTAATCTGTCAATTTACAGATATACTAAAAGCCCAGAAAATTAGGATGATTAGATCTTGTTAGTCTTATTATTAGGAAATCTGTCAATTTGTTAAGTATGATTCAGGGGTCTAACTAGTGCTGAACAAATACAGAGATATTAAAAAAGTGAACCTCAATTAATTTTAGCTTAATGTACAAGTTGATTGATACTCCTATTGTAATTTTGTTTCAGATATGGAATTTATTAGGCCACAAGGTTAAGAAGAATTCTTGAGTTCTTCTAAAGTTTAATCCTTTTCTCTTTAACTTATTTGTCTGTATTTTATTTTTTTCAACTTTTCTTTTACATCGGGGTATGAGTAAGGGTAATGGAGTGGGTCATTTGCATGAATGATCTTTTTTGAGGCCACTACTTAAATTTGTTGAGTAAGCTAAATTTGTCCTATAAGAAAGAAAAATTCATCCAATTACTTTTAAAGGCGAAATTTAGCTACTCAGAGTATGAAGACTAACCTCAAAAAAGGTCATATGGTACAAATAATTTTGGGAACAGTTAAATTTCATACCAGTACCATTTTAGACTATATGCCTTGATGATCATTCGTCCATGTTCCATTCAAGTAAATTTCTACAAATTAGACTAGAACAATATAAAATAATGTTTTCTTGCTTTTTCATAATAAATTATAGTACATAATTGGAAGTGCAGGTGCACATCACAGATAATGGGGTATACAGGCATCAACTATAGCTCTCCTACACTTGCATCTGCCATCAGCAATCTCGTCCCTGCTTTTACTTTCGTCCTGGCCGTCATTTTCAGGTTATTTTATTTATTTAATTCTCATGTCCTAAATTCCTAATCTCGGATCATTTTCCTGCTTTTTCTTTGCCATTTTGGCGGCCCCGCTATAATAAAACCAGATTTGTGGTTTTATCTCCTATTTGTGTCAAGTTGTTAACATCTTTTGTCACCATCCATCAATTTTTCCCAACCGAAAAATATTGTTGAAACAAAGAAGAAAATCGACAAAGATTACAGATATCTAAGTTGTAGGCCATTTAATCCAGTATTTAAAAACAAAAAAATTGTAGACCAAAGGTTGCAAATTCTTTCTTATATTTGCACAAATGGCCTTTCTAGGTTACTATTTAAATTCTACCTCTGTTAGCTTAGTGAATTAGAGGACTTTGTGAAAAAGGAAAATTCACCCAACTCGACTTTTAAGGGAAAAGTTTAGTCAATTCGACTAACAGGGATTTTTTTTAAAGAATGTTCTCAGAACAGGCCATATGGTACAACTAATCCTATTTTTCGCTGATTTACAAAAATAACACGTTTGTGGATTGTATTAGAATTTGGCTACTTCTTAAATTTAGACTAGTTGTCTCATGTTCAAAAGTGGTTCTCTGGTGTACAATGAACTAAAATCTATCCCAATTTATGTGATATACTTTCATTTTAATCTATCTAAAAAAAAATTTATTTTTTTATTTTGCAACAATTTAATTTTAATTTTTGTCTTTTATGTTTAACGAGATGATCTATAACCACATAAATATATTTGACTTGTTTTAAATCGTAAAATTCAAAATCTTTCCTTTATTTCTTAAACTCGGTGTCGAATCAAACTATATCACATAATTGAGACTGAGGGAGTAGTTTTTTCTTGGCAAATAATTTCACAGGCTCTCTAGTTTTTATTTATGTTTTAGAAGAGGAAAATTGATGATTGGAACACGTTGAACAGGATGGAAAAGATACAACTGAAAAGATCGAACACTCGGGCCAAAGTCTTGGGCACGGTGGTATCCATAGCTGGAGCATTCGTAGTGACTCTATACAAAGGCCCAAAGATATTGGTGCCGACCACGACCACGTCCACACCCAATTTACTACATCAACCTCTCGGCTCATCTCAATCGAATTGGATGCTTGGTGGCCTTTTTCTTACAACTGAATACTTTTTAGTCCCCATGTGGTATATAGTTCAGGTATGAAATGTTTTTTACTCGTACTCAACGGAATTAAGAGATATGTATTCTCACTTTAATTTGTACGGGTTCAGGAGAAGTAGAGGTAGGCCGAAGAAATATTGGAGAGATGTGATTAGACGAGATATGGAGTAGACGCAACTTACTGAGGACATGACCTAGATGAGGGGCTAGATGAGGGGTTGTGGAGGACACAGATTAGGGTAGAGGGTTAGTAGGTAGTCGAGCGTAGTCTTACTTACGCTTACAAATTGGTAGTTATAGTGTTACTACTGTAGCCCGCTTAGCATATCATACGAATAAGCATAATATTGCTTTATAGTCTTCTGTAATTGTATTTCTTCTGCTATGTGTTCTTTAATGTACTTGATTTATCTCATTTATATGCGTTAGTTACTGCTTCTTCCTTATTTTTCAGGATGCGCTATTATGGCGTATTCGCATTTGCTATTAGCATTTGCATACTGCTTTAAATTTTTAAATATTTGACCGGGTCTGACTGTTTTTTTTCCTGCTTTGCATGCATGTTCTTAGCCGAGGGTCTCTCGGAAACAACCGCTCTACCTACCAAGGTAGATGTAAGGTCTGCGTACACTCTACCCTCCCCACCTACCAAGGTAGAGGTAAGGTCTGCGTACACTCTACCCTCCCCATACCTCACGTTGTGGGATTTCACTGGGTATGTTGTTGTTGTACTTTAAGTTGTAACTCTTGCGATTTTATTACTTAATTTGGTGTAAACGCCGGGAGTGTGTAAGTATTTTCCAATACAGACTTAGTCCCTGGATAGGGCGCTTTTTTTGCTTCTGTTGGCTACAAAAGAAAGTAACTAAGTTGAGTCATTTGATGACAGACATGGATTATGAAGGAGTATCCAGCAGAAGTGACTGTAGTTTTCTTCTACAACTTGTGCGTGAGCATCCTAGCTGGTATTGTTGGATTTTTCTCTGAACCCGACTCCAACAAATGGATAATTAAACCAGATATTGCACTGGCCTCCATCCTCTGCTCGGTAAGTAAATAAAAAAATAGGATTGATTTCCCATATATATATTTGTTAGGCCTTAATAGTCGTCGAGTTACACTATTTTGACCCAATAGTTCGATGTGTCATTTTGAGTTCGATCCATAGGGTCAAGTCAACAAACAGATCATATCCCAACCTGTTTAAACTTAGACAGATCACTAAAATATGAGTTGATTTTTCCACCTCTAGTCGTGTATGATGAAATGATGTGTCCTGCATTGCACAGGGAATTTTGGGATCGTCCCTAAACAATACAATTCACACGTGGGCTTTGCGCGTGAAAGGACCTGTCTATGTGGCAATGTTCAAACCACTTTCCATTGCCATTGCAGTTGCCATGGGAGTCGTTCTCCTAGGAGATGCTCTTTATTTGGGAAGGTATGAACTAACTCATCATGTGCCCAATTTTGCATATTATACATTTTTCCGCACAACACATTTATTTTCTTTTATGAATTATGTCATCATCAATCTGATTCACTACTTTTTGCTTTGACAATCAGCATCCTTGGAGCGACAGTAATTGCCATTGGCTTCTATACGGTAATGTGGGGTAAGGCAAAAGAAATGCCAGAATACGATGATTCTAGTGATCTCGAGTCGTCTCCAGCTCAAAAGTTCCCCTTGTTACACAATTATAAAAATGACGGCATCTCAAACAAGTAAACAATTAGTAGGAAGACAAAGGGAATTCACACAAAAGCTGTAGCTGCAAAGCGCGAAAGACGCTATCTTTGTATAGGAAGAAACAAAATGCTGCTGTGGGGAAAGAATAGCAGAAAATTGTTGGCATACATCCTTTGTCTGTATAGCTCTTCTGGAAAAGACTTATTTAGTACTAACATTTTATCATTTGGCTTCAAAGTAGAAACAGAATGCTCCACTTGTATCTCTGGAATGAACTAAAGCATATTTTGGTACTGTAAGTAACTGGAAAAAAAAATGAAACAAGTAATTAAGGCCTTGCTAATCTCAATTGAAGATAATATGTGCATCCCTTGTGTATCTCAATGAGTTCTAAGGAAGATTGTTAAATCTTAATGAGTCTGCAGGGGGTCTAGATTTTACTATAGTACCAAAATTTAACTTCCTTTCACCCCATTTTTGTTGTAATCTTGAGTGAGATGCATAATCACTGGCCTTGTTATAACATAACCAAAGTTCTACTACAGAGTATCCAGAATTGACTGGAGCATCTATACGGATGCTAGAGGTAGCAAAATTAACTCATTTTTTTAGTAATTAACCTGTTCAATCTGTCAAAGTTTAAATTGATGGATCATCATCCATTTGTTGACTTGATCTAGAGGTAGAGGTTGAATTCGAAACGACCCATCAAACTATTAGTGTCAAATTAGTGTAACCTGATGGATCAAAATGCAATTCAAACCCAAACATACAAAATTGAATTTGGAGATTGGGAATTAAGAAGATTTGAAAAAAAAATTAAACTAATCTACCATTCGCACTGTGCTTAGTCTAGCTCTCTCTAAGGCAAGGCCCATTCACCAGCTGGATGTGAAAAATGTTTTCTTACACGGTGATCTTAAGGAGACATTATACATGCATCAACCCTTGGGTTTTAGGGACCCCAATTATCCTCATCATGTATGTTTGCTGAAAAAGTCCTTGTATGGGCTTAAGTAGGCCCCAAGGGCTTGGTATAAAAGGTTTGCAGATTATGTGTCTACTATTGGGTTTTCTCACAGCAGGACTAATCATTCTTTGTTCATCTATCGACGTGGTACTTCTCTGGCATACATTTTGTTATATGTTGATGATATTATATTGACTGCCTCATCGGAAATTCTACACAAGTCTATCATGTCTCTTCTCAGTTTCGAATTTGCTATGAAAGACTTGGGGCCTTTGAGCTATTTTTTTGGCATAGCAGTCACTCGTCTTGCAGGTGGTCTATTTTATCACAAAAAAGTATGCGGCTGAGATTAGTGAGAGAGTTGGCATGTCATATTGTAAGTCTACTTCTACCCAGGTTGATACAAAACCAAAGTTGAGTGCTACGTCTAGCACACCATACGAGGATCCCACCCATTATCGTAGTCTTGTAGGGACTCTTCAGTATCTGACTTTCACGAGACCAGATATTACTTATGCAATACAACATGTGTGTTTTATTTATGCATGATCCGCGGAGTGAGCACATGCATGCGCTCAAACGCATTATACGATACATATAGGGCACACTTGATTTTGGATTGCATTTATATCCATCCTCCGTCTCTACTTGATTTTGGATTGCATTTATATCCATCCTCCGTCTCTACTCTTGTGTCATATACAAATGTTGATTGGGGTGGCTGTCCACATACTAGACGTTCGACATCTGGTTATTGTATGTTCCTTGGGGATAACTTGGTCTCTTGGTCTGCAAAACGCCAGACTACTTTATCACGATCCAGTGCGGAGGCAGAGTATCGAGAGGTAGCCAATGTGGTGTCTGAGTCATGTTGACTACGTAATCTTCTACTAGAGCTACATTATCCTATTCAGAAAGCTTCCTTGGTCTACTGTGATAATGTGAGTGCAATCTATCTTTCTGAAAATCCGGTCCAACATCAGCGCACTAAACATATCAAGATGGACATACACTTTGTTCGAGAAAAGGTAGCTCGTGGACAAGTACGCGTCCTCCATGTCCCTTCGCCATACCAGATTGCAGACATATTTACTGAGGGTCTTCCCTTGGTTATATTTGAAGATTTTAGGGACAGTCTCAGCGTACGTCAACCGTCCGCTATGACTGCGGGGTGTAATGGACCGTGTGTATCATGGTCCGATTTGGACTCAACAAAATGTAATTCATATATAATTGTAATTATGGTATTAGTCTTGTACTAGAAAAAAATATTAGAATTAGAATTGGAAAAGATAGAATTATTTTCCTATATTGTCCATATTTAGGAATTATATATTTATATTTATATCTCTCATTATCAATAAAAATAATTAAGGGATTGTTTTTTTCATATTCAGAGTTACAGGATGAGGACTTGTATCGTCATGCACGCCTGGTGACTTCTGCTGTCATTGCAAAAATTCATACCATAGATTGGACTGTTCGAGCTTCTCAAAACCGACACCTTACTTGCAGCAATGCGTACCACTTCGTTAATACTTTCATACACTATTTATTTTACATTTTGTCATGTATAGTCATTAACTAGGTTTTTATGTGAGAATAATTTATACTGCAGGTATGGATTGCTAGGCAAGAAGTTTAAGGACACATTTGGACACGTTGGAGGTTATTTTGGTGGTTTTGTGGGAATGAAGAAATCTATGTCATGTTAATATTGGATTTTCAGACTTGTTATATTTTTAGAATATTTCCGCATTATACTTTTAGTATTATGATTTACATGTTCTTATTATCATATTTAGTGTATGTTTTGATGTCCATGTTGACAAGCAAACCATGTGGTTCGCTCGGTCATATACAGTCAGGTACTGAATATCATATTTCGCCCAGATCATAATTCGGGACGTGACAAAACCAAACTATTGACAATATCTGTATACATCAATTTGACACATTTTACACTCCTAACTCATGATTTACACCTATTTAAGGAGGGCCACTTCTATTATTTAATCATAATAATTCACAAGCCTAAATTATTGACATGAAAGAATGATTATGAGTAAGCAATTACGTTTCTTCATTCTTAATGAGATGTTTCGAGTTCAAACTTTGTGAATATTATAAAATAAAATTATTTCTCTCCGATCAGCTAATTAACAAGAAATCTCCATGCAAAGTGGTAATATTTCTTCTCAGAATCGTAGAAACTCACCTCAGGTATCAATGGGCCATAGTAAGCACTAATTGATGGAGTTTATCTCCAATAGAAGTTCCTCGCATTCATAAGTTCGAACATATTTACAATTTTGGGTGTGTTCGATGTGGAGAAAAATAATATTTGGCAAATATTTTCTAATTTTTTCATGTTTCGTTAATCAAAAAATTTGAAAAATATTTTTTCTAGGAAAATAAATTATTTGAAAATGAGAAAAATTACTTCTCTTGTAGAAGTAGGAAAAACAAGTTCTACAATTTGCCTTCGATATTGATTCTGTCCCTCTCATTTTCACCCACCCATACCCTCCATCTTCACCTCCCCACATCCTACCTCCAAACCCACCTCCCATTGTATTTGTCTAGATGTACAAATGCTTTTAGGATTGAATAAAATCTTACGTACCAAAAAAAGTAAGAAATTCACTTATTTTGTTGGAAAGCATTGTTTAACAAAATATTTTTCAACTTCTTTAATTTGAATGCTCCTAAATTCCCAATCTTGATCACCAATTTTAACGTCTTCTTTGGCAATTGGTCTTGTTCGGTTGCAGAATTCTCTCATTCCATGCTCAAGTTGAACCCTTCTGCTCCAGAACCCAACTACCATGGAACAAGTCACACTATGACGTGTAATAATCTGCCAAAAATATGCAATGGTAGTAACAGTTAATTAAAATTGGCATATACTGAAATTAATGTAAATGGAGAAATAGAAACACCTATAAAAATATTATTACTAGGCCTCAATCTCAAGTAAGTTGAGATCGATTTTCACTTATTTTGCAATCACAAAGGCTCAAAAGTGACTATTTGTGAATTTTATCCAAGATGTCTACGTCTTGGATCTAGATATATAATTCTACTTTTCATGCGTGGTCAAGAATCCAGAAGGTAGACCTCGAGTTCTCTAGATTTATTAGAATCTAAATTGCATGGTTCGCTCTTCAAAAGGGCTGGTCTTCAATTTTTGCCCCTCAAATTGTTGATCATAATTTTTGTTTCTACTTTTCATTTAATAAAAATTTATGGGTCAATACATCCTATTCGTTGATTTACAAAATCAGAGATACTGGGTTTGAACCCTACAGAATAAAAAATAATCTCACAAGGCAAGGTTTTGATAGAAACTATGCTTATTCGCGAAAAGATACATAAAAAATATGTCTTGTCCGACACAGGGATATCTTCGATCACTTTTTTGTTACTTAAAATGCCGAAGGACAACAATTAAAGACCTGCAATTTTGAGGGGTAAAAATTAAAAACCACCTCAAAGTAGGAACATTTGTCCCAAGAAGTATGCTCCGGTATAAATTCAGCTTGGAGCTCCTAGTCCTATCGTAAACAGCCTCCCTACCCCACAAAGATAGGATAAGATTTGCGCATATTTTACCCTCACTAAACTCCACTTATGAGATTACACTGAATATATTATTGTTGTATAGTAAAAGAGAAGTCATCAGGTTCGGTAAAGGGTAAATACGAAAGGATATACTAACATTATTAATAATACTAATGGCATGAAATAAAATTAAAATATTTCATATCGTAATTTTTTTTTACCTTTTGTTCTCATAACTTTAGTCTATTAAATACTTTGGATGATCCCTGAAATTTTCATATTGTTTGTCGGCTAGACAGTAAGACCCCGTGCACATTAACTTTAGCTTCGCAATGACAACCTTAATCGAATGTGTAAGATAGGTGAGAGGTGGTGACACGTGGGCCCGAGAGTGAAGTCCAATAATCCTCTTTTCAATCTCTTACTTACGGCTTGGTTGGTTATATAAGAGAATCCCGGGAGAAAGCAAGTTAGACCTTACTTAGGACGAAAGATTTATTGGATGGTTCATTACAATCTAAAGTCAATCAAGTCATGGAATTGGCAGAAGTTCCCCAACGATAAATTTTGTGCCGCAGAATGAATCGAGGAACTAAGTTCTACTCTTCAACTCTTTGAAGTGTTCCTATGAACTGAATTTGTCACATTTTGAACTATTTCCACATCCCCCAACAACTTTTTACTTACTAGCCTATGACCGATGTAACAGTCATTCTTAATTTAAATTCAAAAAATACAATCTTTATCAAGTCATTTAGTTATGCTCCATTAAAATGTTAAAAAAAATACTTTTCTGATTATAATATTCTCACCAAAGTGATGAAACAATATCTATTTCGGGAAACAAAGGGGTGCGCACGTCTCTCTTAAAATACTTCCCATTTTATTTTTTTATATATATAATATTGAAAACTTTAATTTTTTTCTTTTTGATTTCCTATCCGATATTCGGTACTTGCATTGAAGCCCAACTATATTCAGATTCGCACCGCGTAGGTCCCCATTAAGAGGGAAGGGCTCCCGGATTTTTCTATACCGAAAATATTGACTTCAAAAATACTGATTATTTAGTTTTAAATATTTAAAAGATGGCTATCTAAATAATAAATACTAATTCTTTATTTACCATGTGAATTATTCCATTTTTAAATGAAATGAGTACATAGTCATAATAACTTGCTTGTACATGGAGCTAAAATAATTTGTTTATTGATTGAAAGTGGCAATCTAAGAACGTGAAAATGGCAATTTCATAGTTGACTTCAATATCGTTTGTATATTCTTAC
This sequence comes from Anisodus acutangulus, assembly GCA_029783415.1. Lineage (NCBI taxonomy): Eukaryota > Viridiplantae > Streptophyta > Magnoliopsida > Solanales > Solanaceae > Anisodus > Anisodus acutangulus. The sequence continues at coordinate 2,214,008 of CM056491.1, forward strand.
AAGGAAATTATTTAACATTATCTTAACTTGCTTGTACAGGGAGCTAAAATATTTTGCTTATTGATTGAAAGTGTCAATAGTTCTAAGAACGTGAAAATGGCAATTTCATAGTTGACTTCAATATCCTTTGTATATTCTTACAAGGAAATAATTTAACATTATCTTTTATTAATTCAAAAGGATCAAAACCTATAGCTAAGTGAAACTGACAAAATCTTTTAATAGTTCAAAGTTAATGATATTAAAGGTTATCAAATCTTATCCAACATATATAGGATATAGGTTAATTAAGTCCACAATTCAACGAATGGGTTTTCCAAAATGCTTAGTTTGCATTAGGAGATTTATTCATTTGATTCCTCGGGAGCAAATTTTATTTAGACATTTGAATCATATGATTTGTTCCAATTGAATACGTGAACACATGATAAAGCGCTCTATTAGACACTTCCAACTCATATTTTGATTTTTTTTGTGCATGTTTTCAAGCGTCAATTAAGTAGATAAATTAATCACAGAAAATATATCTCCTTTAGTTATATACAGTAACATCAATTGTAATAGAACTCTGACATTTTACGACTTATCGAGACTAATGCATATAACTGAAGAAAATGACTTATAGATTTTAAATGGTTAACTTATCTACGTAATAGGCGTTTGAGAACACGAGCATGCCAGTATATAATATAAGCCATATGGGTATCATAGAGGACTCAAAAGTATTATTTTTATTTTAAGGAATTAACCGGTTTCAATGATACCATGTCAGTGCATGATACATACCATATGGTATCATAGATATCTGACTTCTTTTTTGAAGGAATGAATTGGTTCTCTATGATATCTTGCGAGTATATGATATATCATGTGGGTTAGTCATCCATGAATCTCTGTCAGTATATGATATATACCATGTGGGTATCATAGTGAATTTAGTTGTGTTCTTGAAGGAATGAACAAGTCCTCTATGATACCTTGTCAGTTATAGTACATAATGTATACCATGTGAGTATCATAGAGGATTGATGAGTATTTTTTTGAAAAAATGAACTAGTCTTCTATGATACCTATCAGTATATGATATATAAGGTGGGGATATCATAAACGACAGAATAATATTGTAATCAATATGTCATCTATGATACCCTATCAATATATGATATATACCGGAATGATATCATAGAGTACTGAATATTTTTCTTGAAGGAATGAACTGCCCGTCCTTTATGATACCATGACATTATATGATATATAATGTCGGTATCATAGAGGAATGAGTAGTATTAATGAATTAATCTCTTATAATACCTTATCAGTATATGATATATATCATGTGGGTATCATAGATGATTGAGTTGTGTTTTTCTTGAAAGGGTAAATCAGTCTTTTATGATACTCTATTAGTATATGATATATACTAGATTGGTATCATAGAGGACGGAGTGTTTTTCTTGAAGGGGTAAATCGGTCCTCTATAATACTTTGTTAGTATATGATATATACCATGTTGGTATCATAGAGGACTGAGTATTTTTCTTGAAGGAATAAACCACAAGTCATGTATGATATCCTCTCAAACATGATATATACCATGTGAATATCACAGTATATTGTAACAATATACTTCAACTGCTACTGATATGATATACTATATGCTAGAATAAATTATATAAAAAATAAAATAAATAAAAAAGATAATATATCAGTTATCATTCTCATTGAAAAAGGAGCCAAAAGCTTTGTAAAATTAGATTATGAAAAAATAAAAAATAAAGAAGAAATAATTGGGGGGAAATGAAATTACAAAAGGAGGAAAAAATAAATACAAATTATCTGAAATTAAAAAGAAAAATAAATTAAAATAGCAAAAAGTGAATGAAATTAGATTATGAAGAAAAAAATGAAATTAAAAAGAAACAAGTGATAAAGAAATAAAAAAGAAAATAAAAAAATGAAAAAGAAGCTAAAATTAAATATGGAATCAAATTATGGTAAAAAAAAAATATAGTATGAAAAAATAAATGAATAAAAAGGGAGAAAAAAGAAAAGAATAAAAGAAAGAAAATGAAATTAGAAAAGAAGAAAAAAATAAATAAAAATCATTTAAAATAAAAAAAGCAAAAAAGTGAATGAAATTAGATCAAAGAGAGTAAAAAAAAATAAATGAAATTTTAAGAGGAACAAGTAATAAAGAAAATAAAAAATGAAAAGAAAGAAGTTAAAATTAAATATGAAATGAAATTATGGTGGAAAAAATATAGTAAGAAAAAAACAAATGAACAAAAAACGAGAAAAAAGAAAGGAATAAAAGAAAGAAAAGAAGATAAGAAGTGGAGAAATTAAAAAAAAAAAGATAATTACCTACAAAAAATTATAATGGGTACGGAGGGTAAATAGTTTTGAAGTATGAAAATAAAGGGGACATGAAAAGAGTAATTATTTTATGTTTAGTGGGCATGAGTGTTCTTTTGCAAATCTATCCTATTTTTAACAATGATCCATTTCTTTTCATCCCCTTTCTTAATAAAACAAAAAGAGAAGAAAAAAATTCAAAGCACACCAAAAGGTTAATCCATGGAAAGTAAGAAAGCTATTTAGAATTTCGTCTCATCATAATCCATGGAAAATATGTTTATTTTCATGTAAAACACAATTGAAAAAGCATCAGAAGCCGAGCAAAGTACCTAAAATCTTGTCAGAAAAGGAAGCCCGGAGAAAAAAATGATCGATTAGTTGAACAACTACACAGCTCAAATTGGGGGTTTCTCTTCGTCACGGGGAGTAAAGCTATGGAGGAATGGAGAGAATGGTGATTGTCTTTGCCTGGATGAAGCCGACACTCGTACTCTTTTTGTTTCTCTCGATTTTAATTTCCTCCAAATCTATCTACTTGTGTTTGTGAGTATATTGCCAACAAAGAAAAAGACTTTTTAGAGTTTTTTATTTGTTAAAAAAAAGGTAATACACACATTGGAGCACCGTAGATTTGAATAATTTGCTAAATGAAGGGGTATATATGATCCAAAAGTATAATGCTAGGGGTATATATGACCCAAAAAGTATAATGGATGGTAAATGTTGAAAATATTTGAAAGTAGAGGGGTAAATATGACCCTTTTCCCTTTTAAATAAATTGATTCAGGCTGGGGATTAAGTAGATTCCCCATGATTAAGGGAAGCTTAGGAAATGGAGAGAGGGGATCCTATGATAATCAAGGCACAACTAATGTACCATACTTTAGCTTCTGCTCACACATGTGAATTATTTTCATAAATCATCCATCTATGCTGAAGCAGTAAAGAAAACAGAAAAATACTTATACTCAACACATTAACTTAATTATACAGACTGTTACCGGCTAATAGGAGTAATTAACTAATATATATGTTCAGAAAGTAGAAATCAAAATTCATATAAAATTAGCTCTCATGAGATCGAACAATTTTCATTTACTCACAAATTGATATACTTAAACATTGCAACTCTATAATCGAAAAACCAAAACTTAAAAGTTAAAACATCTCATTCAATCGAGCAGTAACAGCTCTAAGCTTAGAATAAACCTTACCAGCAGGTGAACCCATTATAAGGCTACAAAGTGAATCTCTTGCAACCTTAATATTCGTAAAAGATCCCAATATATGTATCTTCGAATCCGCAATTACAATCCTAGTCTTCGTAGCATTCTCTATAGCGAATTTCGTCTTTCCTCCTTTGCCAGATAATCTACCAATTGCCCTAGACAAATGCTCGCCACGCAATGTCTTAACATCCTTAATCTCAAACGAATCAACATATAACTCATCTAAACGGAGCAATGCAACTGCATCACATACATCAAACCCTAGCATGAATGCGTGAACAAAGTCGGCGCATTTTTGTAGGTTGCTGATATCGGGTGTGTCGGGTCGGGTTTTGAGTTCGACCCGACGCTTTTTGAGGTTCACTCGATTGTCGATTTTCATTTGTTCGTAGACTGGATTGTAGATTTCCATCCATGATTTTTTCAGTGGAGTGTAGCGATGTTGTGGTACTGTGACTTTGCGGAATTGGACTTGGCCGTCGGAGATTTCGTGGGCTTTTAGAGGTTGGAAATTGGGCTTCGCCGGTTATCTGTTGTTGGATTGTCGATTTCCATGGCTGCAGTGACAGGAAAGGGAAGGGCACAAGACTAGGTTCTTGAGTAAGCATAAACATTAGCCTTCTATAACTTCGAGCGGGCGGATATGTGGAATTGGGCTTTGAGAAGGAACGAATAAAATCAACCCATCTAGAACTGGACCTATTGTACGGAGCAGTCCATTTCTTTCTTTGGGTTGTTGGGCATTTTGCTACATAAAATTGGGCTTTCACCAGTGAGGCCCAATTACCAGTGTTTTAAGAGACCTTGACACTTTTAACCGGTCGACTAAAATAATTTCATCCGCTTAACTCAATATCTAATTAATGTACACAGTGATTATATTCGGATCATAGAGTGATTTCACACTGCATATTGACTAAAATTTATAAATAGTACTAGTAAAATTTAGAATATTTTATAGTGAGCTTTGGTGAGCTGATGTGAAGTGTAAAAATCCGGTAACGTTGTCTCAATGAAGTGGCGATAATAATATCTATGGAGTAGATTTGAATCATCCATTAAACCGAGCATAAGATCATATCAAAAAATAAAAATTTGAAGGATGTCAACTTTATATAAAGTTTTCTCTTGAAATAAACCTAATAAGTGTTAAGTAAGACTTTGTATAGATCTAATTATTGTTGGATTACCGCCCTTATTTTCAACACAATTAATTGGTTATTTTTCTTCATAATTTCATTTTACAGTTTTGAAGCCTGACCTCAACAAAGTTGCATATCAATTCTACTAGTTTATCAATAATTAGTTATCTAAAGATGACCTGATGATGTTAAAAAAAAATTACACTGATGATGTATACAACATAAACTCTTTAGTATGGTAAAATAAAAATATTGGATAAAGATTATTTCGAGTACAAATGGCATTATTCCAACTAACTAAAGATAACATGCTTGCTGATTATATAAACTAGAGAGTAAGCCGCAATAAGGAGGAACAATTGTATCAAGCAGATGAATGCTCGGTGCCCCATTTATCCGGACAGAAAGTTATGACAAATTCATCGGATGAGCAGCTGACCACAGGCGAAGGTGTGTCAAAAGCATAAGTAACATAAGACGGACAAGCTCTCTTAAACAAACTCGAGTATACACTTGGCTTGCATTTATCTGGACTCCCATATTTGTTCCTACAACAAAACGAGTCACGATTGAAAGCCAAACAAGCACTTTTGCACGCCATCACTTGTCCTGCGTCATTTATAACCTGTCAAAAAATATAATTAAGTAAATATAAATATATGTCTTAAAATAGATGAGATGGTCACGCAATTCAATACTGACCTGAAGCTCTAGCGGACAAATATCTTTCAAGTTTCTCGAGCACCCTCCAATAAGGCATTTTGATGATGCAGGCTTGTTTGTTACCGAAACAGGGAGGTTATATCCATCAACTACGCTCACATCGTAGAAACTTGGCTGTCTTTTATCATATTGTATAGTCATTTCTACTAGTGTTACTGGAGGAAGGCCTATGGTTCCTTCACATTCGAGTTTCCCGTCACAATCACCGGTTTCACATGCGGGTTTGTGATTGATGGGCTCGTCGAAATTGCAGCCCGTTCGAGCCCAAATGCGTCCACTCCAATCACCCGGGGCCCCGATTCGGTGAATTCGGCCTGGTGGAAGGTAGAAGCCACCGTTGGCTAAAACTGGATAGCCCGTGTTTGGGGCAGTTGCGGGCCATATAGGAAAGGGGCATTTGTTAGTAATGTAAATGGTGCATCCCTCCACCTCTCTAAGTTTACCTGCAAAAAAATGGTTTCATGTTTCAATATGGCTACCGCACAAAATTGTGTACTTGGCCATAGATAATATATATTTCTTTTCTTTGTTTCTAACTCCCGCTTCAATACCTTTGACTAATTCGAATTTGCACAGTGCAAAACCCATTAAAGGGAAAACACACTCTAACATGTGTTAATATTTCTATCTTGAAATTCAGTTATCTAAAGTTTTCAATGTCATAAAAATTCAGTCACCTCCTAGTTGAAGTTTACATAGCTATTTTGGTTTGTCAATCATGATCAAGTAGCTTCTTTCGATTTGTTTCATTCACAAAGCTTAAATTCGATATCTCTTATTAAAGGTGGACAAATCATATTCAACCTATCACAATTCTTAGTAAAAACCATATATAATATTTCACACTCTAGAACTATAATTGGTTTGACCACTAGAGTTTATAGATAATGATTTTTTATCATGGTATGTATGTATATATGTAGACGGACATACAATTTATTTATAAATCAATGTTTGTCTTACAAATTTGTCCATTCAATTTCAATTTGAAATAAAAAATTTGTAGTAGCTAAACGTATTTGAGAAAATTTCAAGTGAAATGAATGATTTTCATTCACAAAACTTAAATTTTTCTGAATAATTTCTTTGGGAAATCCGATTTCAAATTTCAAGTGCTCCTTTTCACCAACTTCAAAGTTCAAATACTTCTTTTAGCTTAAACCAAATATTACTAAAATTTTAATAAATTATTTGAATAACATTTCGAGTGAAATTACGTCACAATTGGTAATCGCTATATTATTGGAAGAGAAAAAAAGAATTAAAGAAAAGGTTCAAGGGGCCAAAAACTTAATCAAATACCTGAGGTAATGAAGTGACATATCAAGACAAGGAGAGCTGAAGATATCCGTGAAAATTTCATCCTCATTTACAATTTTGAAGAATACAAGGAGCTAAAGAATGCATATTTATAGCTTGGATATATGTTTAATATATAGAAAGTGGTCCAAATTAATCCTTATTAATCCTTCTTTGATTGTACTTCAAGTTTGACAGCCTTTGAGAAGAAGAATAACCTCAGATGTGTTACCTCTCCACTTAAAGTATAATTTAACTTCCAGTTAACATAAATGAGGTGGCAGCTGTATAATTTACTTAGGTATAATGGTGCACTCAATTGCTTGGAGTACTTTTAAGTAAAAAGAGAAGAAGAAAGAGCCCATATGTTAGAATCCGGTAGGGATCTACTAGCTCAATTGATTGGCTATTTGAAATCATCTTGTTGGTGAGGTTTGAATCCCCACGTTGTAATTCCCTCCCCATTTCCCCTTCTCCTAACTCATATGTAATAAAAAAAAACAATTTTCTTTTAAAAAAATATGTTAGTATCAAGGAAAAATATTTCTCTATACAATATTTTACTAGCACGGACCCGACTAGGGTGTAGGGGATGGGCTAGGTGGGTATTATTAGGGGGCTGGATCGGACAGGGAGGACAGCCCGGCCCATCAGCAGCCCGGTTGATGGCCCAGCCCGACCCACTTCAAAAATTGTCCATATTATGAAAAATATTACCACTTGGAGATATAAGGGTTCGAACCTCATTCATACATCTAGCATGTAAAGCATGCTCTCAACCATTGACCTACATCTTTATTTGTTACCTAAAACAATTGGCAATCATATAAGACCATTATAAATAAATTTATTTTAAAAAAAAAATCCAGCCATTGGGAGTGAGGCCACCAACGGTCTAATTAATCTCCAAACGACTATATATTCGTTTTTTACTCCTCCCCCTCCCCCAAAACACCCCTACCCTCTCAAATTTATTTTTAACCCCAAACTTTAATACATTACATTTTGACCCTATCATTAAACTATAAATACCCCTTCATCCTTCTTCATTCTTAAAGTTAAATATTCAATTTGAAAATCATTTACCTTTATGCAATGATTTATAGCTACACAAAATATATGTGACTCATTTAACACCACAAGTTTAAAGTTTTCTCTTATTTCTTAAACTCGGTGTCCAGTCAAATAGACATATCAACAACTACATAAATAATTTAATATAAAACTTAAAACTTAAATTAATAACATTGCAAATTCAAAACACACAAACTTGAACGGCGAAATATTGCAAATCAAATGTTCAAAACATACAAATTAAACGACTAACATCGATTGAAAAAATTAAAGAAGAGATAAACTTCAAAGTTCAACTTCATGTCTTTTCACCAAGTGCCTATGCAACACACGGTAACCCTTAATACTCGACGCACCGGACTTATGGAGATATATATCACCACAATATTGACATTTAACATGTTTCTTGTCTACTCACTCAAAATGCATCCACACCACACTTGAAGTTGATCTTCGAACTCGATGAGAATGTGAGGTGGAGGATTATCCATGGAAGTTAAAAGTATAAATGTACACTAGTTAAACATAAAATTTAGATAAAGACAGAATTGTGGAAGAATTGTGTGAAAATGAAGAAGAATAGAGGGGTATTTATAGTTTGAAATTAGAGTCAAAGTATAGTTTATTCATAAATTTAGGGGTTCAAATAAAATTGACAACGACTAGTTTTAAAAATTTACAACGGCTAGTTTTTTCAATTGGACAACAACTATTTTTTTAAGTTTAACAATTTTATCATTAGATGTAAATGTTAATTTTATTATTATTAGTAAATGAAAATGTCTATTTTAGTATTAATTTTTTAAAAAAAAAACTAAAATTCAGTCAGGCCCACTAACTAAAGCCAGACCCTGTCACGCCCCCTTTACAGGAGTCGTGGTGGCACCTACACATTCTCCACTGATAGGCGAACCACTTTCCAAATTATCAACAAAATCAACAAGAAATGCGAAAATAGTAATATTAAGTAAGTTATCTCATATTTCTGTAAAAGCGGGACAGAAGTCTGAATCATCAAATACAACCCCCCAAGATCTGATCAATAGTACAAGCGCACTAATACGAATACAAGTCTGAATAAAAGACCACATAAGCCAAAACTGAACTATATAGTCTGAAAATCTGAATCGTATCTCTCGAATCAAGGTAAAGACAGAGTAAGAGAATTAACATCCAAGGTATGCCGGAAGATAGCATCTTCCCTCTGAATACTGGAAGTCAACCTGCTCGGATTCAAACTCGAGATCTCAAACTGGCAGAGGGACCTGTATCTGCATCAAAAAAGATGTTGCAAGTGTAGCATGAGTATACAACATACCCCTGTAGACATCATAGGCCAAAACGACGGAAGATACGTAACATAGATAAATATCAAGTTGACATCAGATAAACCTATACTAGACAATTCAATAGTCCATATAAGTCACGTTGTACACATATCAATTCACCGATTCACCGATTCATCAAGTCACATTGTACACATAAGGTTCCAATCATAGTTAAGTACAATCAATCAATTCACATATACATGGACCTTACTATCATAGTACCCACCGACTAGTATTCTCTTGTTCAACTCATACTCAAGCTTAACCTCACTTACCTAACTTATCACATTAAATAAACGAGTCAAACTTACATCACAACAGCCATTTTAGAACGCTTCCAAGAGTGTTACACCTAAGCTAAACATGATGACGTTGACTCCTTTATTAACCTTAGCATTTACACTTAGTTAAGAGTCTCTATACAGTTACGGTCTGACACACATAGATCGTTACTCAGTCACACAATCAATTATCAGACAACACACAAATAGATATAATTCTCTGAATCTAGACAATAGTCATGGCATAACTGACATTTTCGACCACAGTAGTAGTTGAGATCAAACACTTAGACTTACAATTATTAAACTCAAAAACCCATACACGAAGAAGCAAGCCACACACGGTAACCAAATCAATTTAACAACCTCAATCATTTATTCAAGTGTTCATAGAGACCATCCTAATCATTATTTTCAAGTATTCACATAGACAAGCTCAATCATAGCGACCTTTCCGGTCTAATATAATCAATTCAATCCAAGTAAATCAGGATTTCACCCAAGTTCCATTGACCAATCCATATCACACTACCAAAATACAAATAGTCAGTGTATAATGAATGCATGTATGATATAAATGTATTGCATATGCAAGGTACCTTTCTCAACCTGGTATACAATACGTCAAAGTTTTATTATGATCCATACACCCATGGAGGACCCACGAAGTCCATATATCGTTCCTAGCCAGCCAGAATTCCACACACGAATCTGGCTAGAGCCCAAGAATCATTTGTCTTGAATAATATCATGTTGCAGGCATGCAACTCCATTTTCTGCGTATCAATATCCATTGCGACGTGCAACCCGAGCCATCTGTATCATCATCATCTCAATGTTGCCATAATCTCATAAGTGTTCTAACTTTTTCGGCCTTTTGGGCCCACAACATATTCATACTACTCTCATATCAATATCACAGAACCATGAGTGTATGAATGCAAATGACAATATAAGGCAAGATATCATGATATAATGAGATGAAACCAAGTAAAGAAATGAAATATCACATGCTTTCAAGAGTTCAATAACACACATATAATCTAATACATAAGATTTCATATCAAAGCAGTTCATTAATAATAATCCTAGTACAATCACGATATCATATCGAAGCATGTGTGATGAAGAAACACAATAATATCAAATATGGTGACGAGCTCAAATAGTAGCAGTCGAAATCAGCATAAGGTTGATCCCTCAAATCACCCATCATCACATTTCAACACTGGTACTCATTCAAACATTCATTATAACCGTTTGAGTGGGACCCCCAAATACGCCCAATACCTCTCAACATTTATAACTACTATGTACTTCTATCGGAGTCTCGAAAAGCTAAACCATAGCCTACGTCATTGCCCAACAAGAGTGCTAATAAATCAAGCCTCGATGATCGTCTTGCCCTTCCGATGTGCCTCGCTATAGTGGAAGTCTATCCACGTACATATTATTCGTTAATACAAAGCTTTCATAACATACAAGGATAAAGACCTTACAAACACGACTTTAAAATGCCGACTCGGGCCCACATCACCAAGACTCAAACTTTAATACTCAAAACCCCTTATTACATTCTAAGTAATCAAATCCTTAAGTTAATTAAAAATCTATACACAATTGAATAATAATTAAAAAAACGCAATTTGAAACCCTATAATTTTCCCCTTTTGAAAACAATTTTTTTATAATCAAATTAAGCTTAAAACATGATTATCCATCATCACCCAATCCTAATTTTAAAAAATATCACCTTTTAATCCATAAACCTCCATTACAATTCACCATATAACTCTCTTATCCTCATAAACACATGGTCTTTTTTTCCAACTTAATATCATGCTAAACCACCATTAAAGAGTTTATAAACATCACTTACGCCATAAAAATGAAAGGGTCTATTACCTCAAGGTCGAAATTGCTCCTAAAGCTCTAATATTCCTCCAAGGCGGCGCTGGTTTCGAGGGTTTGTTATTTAGAGAAAATAAATCTGATCTAAAATTATTTATAGGACACCTGAACAATATTTTCGCCCCAGTAGAATCAATTTCGTTGTGGCGGACTCGCCCCTCGCTGGGGCGAGGTCACTTAACACATCACCCATCGTCACGACAGACTCGACTCCGCAGGAGCAGACTTGCCTATGCGGACATACCATCTACCACGGCGGAAATCCATAATACTCAACCTTCCACTTCGACGAGCCAACCTCGGCGGATACGCCGGAGCGGACACTGGTGCCGCCGTGGTAGACATTAGATATCAGATGATGAACAACAACCCAAACCTTCTAACGAACACCCAAAATACTCCTAAGAGCACACAAACAGAATACGCTCGTCTATGGTAAACAGTGCTACGAACTCGCTCGTACCCTCACATTTCACAAATAACCGAACTAAGACATACTTTTCTAGAGAATCATCCAGGAAAATCAAATAACCAAATTTCACAAATAAAGCCACAAACACAACCAATTGTCTCGGGAAGCAAACCAATGACTCGACTAAGTCATAAATGACCCTCCGGAACTACCAAAAGCGACGGAATCCGGAAATGAACCCATCTAGCCAAAATTCAACATTGAGTCAAACTAACCAACTCTAAGTTTCTAGACTTTGGGGTTTTTTGTCCGAACCTCATATAAATGGACATCGAAATCGGTGTCACCCATCCCCGTGCATCACAAATCCCACATAAAGATCACGAAAAGGGTAAAATAGTCAAGTAAAGATATTTAGCTAAAAACGACCGGACGGGTCATTACAGGCCCGACCCACTAACTAAAACCCAGCCCGACCCGACAAGTCCACTATGTACCCCCTATTCGGGTAGGGGTTGGGCCGGGCACCCTTTTCTCTCCCAAGACCGGCCTCAGTCCAACCCCTTAACAATGTCCCGGTCAGACCCCGAACCGGCCCGATGTAGTCCACATTAAAATTGCCCGGCCTGACTCGACTCGGCCCACTTGACAGGCTTAGAATAAAAGTGATGCCTAAAGGCTTTGAAGCAAGTTGTTCAAATTAATTACCCTATAGTTCTTTTCTTAAAAAGATTGAATTAATATTATGTGGATTGTGGAACGTTCACTTACGTATATGCCTCATTTGTTACTCATATGTATGAGGAGATCTCTTATTATTTAGTTGATCCGATAATAAGTTAAATATACATAACTAATATTAAAGTTCTTAATTGAGGGTGTAAGTGTGTGCTTATAATATATAATGGTATATCGTTAATAAAGTCATATTACATGGTGCTTAGTGTAATTTATTTTATTGTTCTTCCTCAATCTCCCTACTTTGTGGAGTTTCGTTGTTCTTCAATTTGAAAATATATCCTTTCATTAATGATGTACACTTATTATAAAAGTAATTTACGAAAAAACTTCACAAGCAACCATGAAGTTTAACTTGTACGACATGCACCATTGATGTTTTAAATATTAAAGAAACCACTTTCTTTCATTTTTTATGTACCAAAAACTATTTTGTAGTTTTACAAAATGGACAAGTTTATCTGTATTCTGTTAAGTTATTTTTTTTTCTTCCTATTGTGTAACAAAACTACGTACCTTGCTTCATTTTGAGTTGTGGATACATTTTATCCTTGCATACCTGATATCACTGATCAGTCTTGCTTATCCCAATATAAACAATGATGAATACAACAAAAGTTAAAAATGAAAAGAAAAAAAACGATGACTATTCCTATATTTCTTTTGTAGTTTTCCATATTTAATTTTCTAGTATTATTTCTATTTCTTTACTTTCACTTATATTTTTACGAGGCACAAATTGATTGAAGAAAATGGATGAAGGATTGTAGACTAGAATCACTAGATTGATTCCGAGAATATGATATATAATTTTGATTTACCAAAGATAATAGGTTAACTTTGTCTCAATTGTTATTAAATTATATACGCTAACATCGTTAAGATTTTTTTACACTATCAGTGAAATTTAATTTGTGATAGTAGGTTAATTACCGACCATCCTTACCAGACTACATGCCAATTAGTGTTTATTAAGAAATTTAGCGGTATACAGTGGCGAATTTACATAGAAAAAATTGTGCACGTGAACTCATAGTCACCCGACTAAATTTATTATGTTATGTGTATAATTTTTAAAATATATCTAATATTAACTGAAGGAACCTATGGGAAATATATAAGTAGGGCATTGGTTGAGCAGTTCCTTTAATTCCTTAAGGTCAAGGGATCAAACCCAACTTGCTGTACTTTTATGTTTTTTTTTAAAATTTCTAAAATAACCTTTAAAAGTAATGGTGCATTCATACTCTTAAAATTCTAGATTCGCCTCTGACGGTATGTACATAATTAGTGACATGAATATTTAAATATGATTGGAACTATCATTACATACAACTTAAACTCATTAAATCATATCTTTATTATACAAAAGCTTGAAGAAAGAGGAATATTAAAATCACAAGTGTGTATTAACTCCTAAGTTGTGTTCAAGAGTAGCGGGAAAGGAGATAGAATCTCATTATGTGAATTCAAATAATTAAGCATTCATTTTTATTTTTTGTATTTATCAACATTTACCTCTTATTGTAATGTTTAACATGTGGAAGGGAATTGAATTCCCTACACATCTATTGAGATAAATATCTATTTAATATATCTGTTGTGTATATTATTGTATATGCTAACACTTTGTATTGTGCTGAGTCAGCATATTCTATTAGTTAGTTAGGATTGTTAAATATGCTAGCTGTCATAGTTAGTTGGGTGGTTAGCTTAGCTTTCCGATAGTTTAGATATTTTGATCATTAGCTTAGTTGGTTCATCTTGTATATGTACTTTGATATCACAAGGAAATGAGATCAGTTTTCATTTTCCCCAAATCACAGTCTCTCCATCTCTTCTTCACGAGTTTACTGTGTTGGCTTCTCACCATTGTAGACCGACACCAAAGCTTCTAATGGGAGATGAATTCCATTAGCGAAGCTCATCCTATAAAGTTTGTTACGGTATCAGAGCGAAGGTGTTAAGCTTCGCAAATCGTTCACGAATCAAGTTTGCAAATTCACAAATCGATCCGTAACTGAATCGTAATCTATAATCGCATTTCTCGAACACTCGATTGATGTTTTTGAAGGTCTTTAATTCAATTTTTTGAAGGATTTTGATAACCCTAGCTGCTATGGCGACTGAGGAACAAATTGGAGAAACTAGAGAAGTTCCAATCGAAGTAAACAACACAATGAACATTATTGATGTAAGTAGTCCTCTCTATGTGCATCCATCTGATAATGTTGGTGTTGTGTTGGTGTTGTGTTGGTGCCTACTCCATTTGATGGAGTAGGATATCGCTCATGGAAGCAAAGTGCTATGAGATCACTCTCAGTGAAAAATAAGATTGGATTCATTACGGGAGAATGTAAGAAACCAGGCATACGGTACCCTATGCTACGACCGTGGGAGAGATATGACGATATGGTCACATCTTGGATCTTAAACTCTCTTACTAAGGATATTGCAGATAGTTTAGAGTATGTGCGTGACTCTGTAGAAATTTGGAGAGAACTAGAGGATAGATATGATCAAACTAATGGGGCAAAATTGTACCAAATACAAAAAGAAATCAGTGACTTAAACCAAGGAACCTTAGATATAACTAGCTATTACACTCGTATGAAGAAAATGTGGGAGGAAATAAGTAACTTGTCGGCAAGACATCAGTGTAACTGTGAATGTAATTGTGGAGGAAAAGAGTTAATGTACAAAGCTGAGCAGGATAAGCGCTTAATTTAGTTTCTCATGGGGCTTAATGAGATATATACAATCATAAGGGGTAGTATATTCACGATGAACCCCTTGCCATCTATGGAGCAGGCATTCGCAATTCTAGTACAAGAAGAAAGGCAAAGAGAGATCAGGCCTAACAGTCAAGCTTTTGCTGAGTCCACCTCTTTAAATGTGAATAATGGCAGCACCTCAAGATCAAGGAATTTCATAACAGATTACACACAAAATAATAACCACCTAACAAGCACCAGCTACTCAGAAAATAGATCCAATATGTATTGTGATTTCTGCAAAAGGCCAGGGCACACTAGAGACAATTGTTACAAAATTCATAGATATCCAAACCAGAATAATCCAAGGAACCATGGTTTCCAAATGAACAACTCCAATACAAACAAATAAAATAGCTACAATAATTGGAACCAGGGGTATAATTAGTATACCAACAACTACAATCAGAATAGCAGATTCAACAAAGAAAATAGAGTAGCTTCAGATGTACATGGAGTTGATGCTGAAGTAAAATCCACAAAAGGAGGAGAGACTAGTGGACACAGTGATGATCAAGGAGTAGCTTTGAGCAGAGGACAGTATGAGTAGCTGATCAACTTGATTCAACATTTTCAAAACAATGAAGGAGAGGAACATAAGAACAATAGCCTTGCTTCAGGAGCTGTCAATTTTGTAGGTACTATTGTTTGCACCTCCTCTATAGATTTTGATAAACTGACTTATGGATGCTTCAAATCAAATGTTAACACTTGGATTCTAGACTCGTGAGCTTCATATCATATGGTCTTTAGTAGAAAACACTTATATTATAACCTTGCCTTATCCTTTGTTGGTGAAACTGTCTAAGGGGTATAGAGTTAAAGTGATTGAATTCAGTATTGTGACCCTGACTCCTAGGATCATTTTGTATAAAGTCTTATTCATTCCTTCTTTCAAATTCAATCTAGTCTTTATCAGTTCTTTGACTAAACATCTCAAATGCATCACATCTTTTTCTGAAACACTTTGCCTCCTGCAGGGCCCTTCAATGAAGTGGCCTCTGGAGATTGGTAGTGTACATGATGAGTTGTACTTCCTCTGCTCAGAATGCTTGAGGAAGAACAAATGTGCAGCTGGATCAATGTTCACTCAGAGCACTTCTACTTGTTGTCATTTCAAGTTCCTAATTCTGTGTCCTGTAGAAATAGTATGGATCAGTTGGCATTACAGATTTGGGTATGTACCCTTTAGCAAAATGAAAGGGATATCATTCATTCCCATCCCATCAACTTTTCTGCCAAACAACCTTTCTTGTGGAATATGCCCCCATGGAAATATAGATAAGATTGTCATTCCCCACCAGAGCAACCACTACAAAAGAGATATTTGAACTTGTCCCTATCAATCTAATAAATGTGTGTTACACGTCTTCATAAGGATAGAGTTAGAGACTAAGCTACGTATTCGGTTGAATAATATTATTAATTTAGAATTCAATAACTTAAAAAGATTGAAATATTAAATTCGATAAAATTTAAAAACAATATATTAAACCCATCAAATTTAAATTCTAAGCATCTTGATATATATTCTTATTATAACTAATAGATATTCTGACTTTAACTTATGACTTAACCATAATAAATTAATACAATCTAATTTAAACATTAAGTGCCCATAAGATTTTACCTTTTTTGTGGATGATTTCCGCCGAATTCCTTCTCTCGATTTTAATTTGGTTTATTAATATATTCGCTTTCCAAAAGCTAAAGCCTATACAGGGAAATAACATGTGAAAAATTTCCTATCTAATTGTAAAATTGCACGAAGTCATTTGTTTTGTCTGATTCTTACGAATGTGACAAAACGGAAAGATTTTTGATAAATTAGTTAGCTAATTAATGGGAGACTCCTTTGGCCATTTGTTTATGTTGTCACTTTAACGTTATCTTCCATTAATAAAGCTTAAAGTAAGATAGTTTGGTTTGCAAACATACACTGATTATTACAATGGAATTGTAATACAATAAATTACTGATTTTTTCTTAAGTTCTCAAATTTGAGTAGAAAACGACAATACTTTAAATCCAAGCTAATAAGAATGAAGTATATAAAAGTTTCATATTCGTTTGCTCTATTTGGATGTATGTAGTTCATGCCGGTACTACATTCATGTGGTGATGTGAGAAAACTAGAGTAGATACATCGAAACTTGCCTGAACTTGGCATTTTTTTTTCAAAAAGACACGTAAACTTTACAGGAGTCCTATTACCCTAAATAACTTCGAACTTATATTAATATGTCTTTTTTAACCATCTGGCATGATGTGTATATCACTCTCCTCAAGAGAGTGAGGAATTTTTTTTGGTTAAATGTATTATTCTATTTTTCCACCTTTTCTCTCTTTTATTTCTCCCTTCTTCATTATTGGGCTGGTGGTAGTTTCATGGCTGCAACGTCTGATTTTCCGGTGGAGAAGATGAAGAAGTAATAAAAATAGATAAAAACAAAGAAAGTCGATTTGTCCAGTGGAGAAGTAATAAAAACAGAAGAAAATAAAGAAGACCGAGTTGAAGATCAATGAATCACTATGAGACCATAATTGGAAGCAAGGTTGTCCAATGGGTCGGGTCAGCATAATCTCGACCCGGCACAACCCGCCCCTGCCCCGATCCCCCTAAAAAAATTGACGGTGCCGGGACTCGAAATCGGGACGGGACCTGGGCTCGTCCTGCCCGTGCCCGTCCCGCTTCGACCTGCCCCAGACCCGCCCTGCCCCGACCCCGTCCCGATCCCCCCTCCCCTTTGCAAAACTAATCGTTGCAACAACGACCAAATTTAGATTTTGGATGTTGTACAACGGTTCTAGCGACCATTTTTGCCCCCCCCCTCCCCCAACCCCATAAACCCCCCTACCCCCTTAATATTTATTTTTAATCTCTAAGTTAATATATTTACACTTTAACCCAATTTTTCAACTATAAATACCTCATTTTATCTTACAAATCTTCCTACAATTTCTCTAATCTCTCAATCTATCTCTCTACAATTCTATATTGCCTACTAAATATTTTATTTTATTTGCTCATTTGTATAATTGTATCAAAGTTAAAAAATTGGGACTGAAGTTGGCAACTAGTTTGAGGATCATCCATCGAGCAAAATTTCAATTTTCAACCTCGATTACACGTCGACGTTACGTCGGTGTTTGGTACCTTCGTTCCTTCTTTAAATTATTATTGTTACTTTATTTTAATTATCGCACTTAATTTCATTATCTTTAATTATTTATTTGCATAATTAAAATGGAAGGATTAGACGTACGATTATGGGTAAGGGTAAGAATGCTTCTTCTAGGTTGGGATGAATACGAGGCTACAAAGTCGGGTGCGCAAATGCGCTCTTAGCTGGGACAATGTTCACATAGTGTCCCGGAGCAAGTACAGGGTCAAATTAACCCAACGACGGGGGGGAATTGTAGGTCCTAAATACGATAAACACAGAGATAGGAAAGCAATAGCAAAATTAGTTGCGGTGGAGGGTTTGCCTTTTTTCATTTCTTTCATCTCCTGGTTTTATTCATTACATTAGAGAACTGTATAATCCTTCTTTTAAACGTTTTCCTAGATCAATTGTTAGGAGAGACGTTTTTAAATTTGCAAATGAATATCAAGAATATTTACGTTATGCATCATATCATTTTTCTGGCAAAGTATCTATCACTTCTGATATATGTCGTAGTACTAATGACAATGATTATTTAACTGTAACATGTCATTGGATATATCATAATTGATCTATATAAAAACGTATTTTAGCATATAGATATATTGATGATAGGCACACTGAAATTTTTTTTGCACAAAATATTCATCAAGTTTGCAATTATTATGGTATAACTGACAAAATAATAAATGTTACATTAGATAATGTTTCTTCTAATAATTATGCTGTGAGACTTTTAAAAGATCTATTAACTCCATCTTTTCCTAATCATTTTCATATAAAATGTGCATGTCATATTTATAACTTAGTTGTAAAGGATGATCTATCACTTTTTAAAGACATTCTTAATAAAGTACAATTTGCTATAAATTTTATTTTTAGAAGTAATAGAATATAAAAAATCTTGTCACAATTGTGGATTACCTTTTAGAAAAATTCATGAAGAAGTAGCGACTATGTGAAATTCTCTATATAAACAACTACTTGTTGCTTACGATTATAGAAGACCTATAACTTTATTTTTAACGTCCATAATCGAAATTCAACTGATATGCTTGTAGATAATGATTGGAAAAAAAATTCAGAACTTATTGAATTTTTAGAGATTTTTTTTCAAGCAACTAAAGATTTTTTCGGTATATATTATCGTACTATTTCAACTATGTTATTTTATATAGCTCTAATATTTTTGTTACTTAGTGAATATATGGAAAAACCTTCTTATAAGGCACTTATTAAAAATATGTTTATCAAATTTAAAAAAAATATTTTTCTATTCCCAATATTTATATTATTGATGTTGTATTAAATCCGACTATTAAAATAGACGATTGTAAAGCACTTATTGAAACTATTTATGATTGTATAACAGTACCTCCAACTCCAAAAAATCTAAAGAACAACTACCTAAGGAACCAACTAAAGAAGAAGTTTTGTCTAGCATACACGATGAATGCAAAAAAGTATACATGCATTACCAACAAAAAAGTACTAGCAACCAACAGACTTATATACCATCTTCTTCTTCTTCTTCAATACAACCTTATAAAAGACATGTTGTTTCTGCGACTACTATTGAAAGCCTTAGAAATAGAATGTGTAGTGGTTCCACTGCTAATCAAGTTAGCGAGTTTGATGTTTTTATTTTGCAGGGTGTTGTACCGTACCAAGCAGTTCTCAATGAAGAAGGACGTGAAGACTTGCTTAAATACTGGAGGGAAAATGAGAAGATATTTCCGATACTAGCAAAGATGGCCCGAGATGTGTTGAACATTCAAGCGTCTTGAAAGCGCTTTTTCTGCCGGAAGATTTCAAACAGGAAAGTACAGACACTCATTAGCGGGAGACAACTTGGAGATTGCAGTTTTATTCAGAGATTGAATACGAGCGGAGCGTAGAAGGTGCGGTCAACCAGAGATCAACGAAGAATATGATTTAAGCTACAACGAAATCTTGTTCGAGGGAGCTGGAAGCGACGTCGACCAATTTGACCAACAAATTCCAATTCCAACCGAAGAACCACAAGACATTGTGAAGAAATTAGAAAAGGTGTTTATAACTATGTAGTTTTTTTAATTGCAATTTTACTATGTGATTTGAAACTTTTGAACAACACCACAAATTTGCAATTTTGAAATTATATTACAAAAAAATTATATTTCTATTAAATAATATAAGAGACACAAAAACAGTCTTGAGATATTTTTATTATACTATCTTGTTCAATTATTTAAGTGTTTATATTCACAGCTTTTTTGAAATTAAGTGTCTAAAAACAAAAAGGAATTCCGAACCCGACCCGACTCCGCCCCACCCCGCCAACACTAGTCCCCTTTTCTGGCGGGATGAGGGACGGGACGGGACGAGACATCACCTTCAAGCTCATTCCTCACATTGATAATGTGATTCTTGAAATGTGCCAGACTTACAATTTGTGTCTTGCACAAATTGGTCCGTCTGTATGGAGAATCGTTACTTGCCTTCGGTTCCTGGCCAATTTGGTCAATGAACCTTTTACTTTGGATCATTTGATTCGTTTATACGTTTCCCAATTCTTTCGTGGCAGGGTCGTTCAGTTCTCAAAGCGAGGCAAATTTTCCATCCTCTCGAGCGTCGATGAAAATCGAGACCGAGGATGGATGAAACGTTTTCATGGTCTCTACCGCATAAATTATCCCGGAGGAATGAAACATGCATCGTAAGTACTCAACATTTTCTTCTTTCAATTCAAATAACTTGCCTTCTAATATTCCATTTTCTATCTTTTCAACCGTCCAATGGATTCCAGGCCACGTGGATAACCTCCACTTATGGGTCGACAAAATAATAAGCACACATCCGCATAAGAAGCGAACATAACAATAACTTTCTGAAAAATGATGGGTAGCCCGAAATCATGGTTAGTATTCACCTAACTCCTTTTTTAACTTCAACAACAACCTTGTAGGCTTTTTCTCCTTTTCTATTTTTCGAACTTGCAGGTCTACCAATAGGCTCCTCGACCCCGAGATCCAACCCTTCTGTTGCTCCAGCTGTCCCCGATCTAGTATTCGAACCGGCCACATCGGTTCAACATATCACCAAAATACCCAAAAAGAAAAACCTCAAATCCAAATCATTGAAGCCTCCAAAATCACCTTCAGTTCACTCAAAAAAGAGAAAAGAGCTTCGGAAACGGGTGGTCTTTCTCGAAGTCAAGACGTCGGCATCTCACCAGAAGACGTTTGGGTGAGAAAGACTACTACCACCACTACTCCGGCGGAGGACAATCATGTCGACGGTAGAGAAGAACACGTTGCCGCTGAAGCAACCGAATCAATTCTGCTGCCAACCGATGTCGCATCAGTGGATCAACGGGTGGAACGCCGGGTGAAACGTCGTTGTTGTTTTTGATGTTGTAAACACCATTGTCACCGTTGTTGTCCTCATGGTTGCCAACCCTAGCGTTGATTTCACTAGCCATATTATTAGTACTTAGTTTTGATCTGTAACCGCAAAAATCTCGAAAGAAACAAGTGAAATTTAAGTTTGAACCACCACTATTATCCTTAACCCAACGTGGGCGCCAAACTATTTACCCCAAAAAAGGTATAGTTGAATTTATAAGTGATTTTAAGAATATGGGGATAGATTTGCAGATAAGTATGATAAATAATTAACAATAAATAAGTAAATGAGAGCAATAAGCACGTAATTAGCCTGAAATGTCGTAATCTTGA
Source organism: Anisodus acutangulus (assembly GCA_029783415.1). NCBI lineage: Eukaryota > Viridiplantae > Streptophyta > Magnoliopsida > Solanales > Solanaceae > Anisodus > Anisodus acutangulus. The sequence continues at coordinate 2,236,163 of CM056491.1, forward strand.
TTGTGATTGAACTGAGAGTTTGGTCCGATCCTTAGCTAAATTGCTTTGGGTTTGAGCCAATAACAAGAACAAACTAGAACACTTTTGAATGTAATTACACGGGTTTCAGTAGTGAGAGTGAGATGTCCTTTCAAAATGAAGGTTGTGCTATTTATATAGCTAACAATACAAGACATTTATGCCCAAGAATCATTCCCTCATTAAATGATAAAAATGGTCACTTAATAAGCAAATGGTAACGGTTAGCGCCATATTCGGAACGGGTAGACGCTGAGTTTCTTCGTTTTTTCACCCAATGTTATCAAGTCCGGTCGCCATTAGGTGTCACCTGGTCTGACCACCGTCTGGGGTTGCAACAACATCCGAACTTACCACCGATGCACACTGTTACTTTATTCGGCTTTCATTCTCAAACCATGCCACGTGTTGTGCCGATTTTTATCGTATACAATATTATATTTTGTTATGATCTCTTGTTTGCTCATTTGGTAAGATTGTATAAGAACGAAAAACTTTTGATAGTTTCACAAATTATGAATTTTTCATATTTATAAGAAAAGTTACGACTTAAAAATCCACTGCATATCCAAAACTAATTTTAACTTCATAATATCCTAATTTTAAATAATATCCAAACGAGTCCTAAAGCAAAAAAGCATTTATTCGAAGTTTAAACCAAAACAGTAGAAAAGGTGAAAGGAAAGTCATTTTTAAGCGCGTATTGGAAAGGAGGGGTTAGAATTTGCGTATTGGTAGGTAGATAGCATTTATAAAGGACGCGGGAACTCACAAGAAAGTTCGTACTAATCGAAGCATTTTGTCGTTGACCAGTCATCTACTCCTCTCTTATTGATGAGAGGCCCGACTCAAACAAATTAACTAAACCCATTTTTATATAAACTTCTCTCTTAACTTGTCTACCACTCCCTTTCTGTGCAATTTTCTGCACTTAAAATGATTCCATTACCAAACAACAAACCTGAAAATTAATAATCAGCATCAGCATCATTATCAAGAATCTGCCTGCCTGTATATATTGAGTGCCTCAAATTCTGCTATTTTTTGATAATTTTATTTCTTGGGTTATTTTTTTTTTGCTGAGAGCTGAAAGAGGGGGGAAATGGGAGCATGTGCATCGAAACCTAAAGAGTGTGTGAAAATTAGTGGCCGGAAATTTGTTAATCGAAAGAAACGCAAAGTGAACAGAAGGAGAAATGTGTCGAAGACCCATTCAGCATCTCAAAATCTCAGCAAGATCGAACCTTCTTCTTCAGCCGATCGTTCTTTCTCTAATCCTGCATCTCAAGGTACTCTACAAATTTTCTTAATTGTTCCACTTAAGCATTCTTTTAATCTAGCTGGAAAATGGGTAAATTGAAGATGCAATTGTTGATTAGATTCATTTAACATTTTGATTAGCTTGGTAAATTTCAGTTGCTCTTTGTATCTTAATTCTTAGGTCATTGATTTCTTGCTATTGGCTTTAAAAGACTTCGAGTATTGAAATATCTTGCCGAGACTATTTTTATTTTGTTGACTTTTGTATCTGATGTATAAATCATGATTTTAGCTCGTGTTTCAATTGTTCCTCTTAAGCATTTGTTATAATCTAGCTGGAAAGTGGGTGTGAAGATGTAATTGTTGATTAGATTTCGACATTTAAGTACCTAGGTCAATTTCAGTTGCTCTTTGTATCCAGGCAATGGGTTTCTTGCTATTAGCTTTTAAAGACTTTTGAGTATTGAAATGTCTTGCTGTATTTTTATTTAGTTTTCTTTTGTTGAGTTTCCAATCTTGTTTGTTTTTTTTGTATCCGATGTACTGTAATATTTGTTACATCAGTTAGAAATCATGATTTTAGCTCGTGTTTCAATTGTTCTGCTTCAAGCATTTTTTTAATCTAGCTGGAAAATGGGTAAAATTGAAGATGCAAATGTTGATTAGATTCATTCTGAGCACCTATGTAAATTTGGGTTGCTCCTTGTATCTAGGCAATTGACTTCTTGCTATTGACTTTTAAAGACCTTGAGTATTGAAATATCTTGCTGCGACTATTTTTATTTATTTTGCTTTTATTGAGTTTTCAATCTCGTTTGATTTTTCTGTCTAATAGTCAACACCCTAATGGAAATGTTTCTATTTAGTTTCTGTACTTAGAGGCTTATATATAGCATGGCTCAAATTTGTTTTCGTCATATACTGTGCCCTAAACAGGAAATGGAGAGTCTTGGTTCGACCTCGAGATGGTGATTGAATCCGACAGTGAGGACGATTATCATAGCGTTCAAGATGGTAAGTCATCTGTCTCGTTACGAATTTGAAGTCATTGCATTGTTTGGGTAAGGATCTCTAATCAGCGTTGAATATAATTTCGAAATGTGCAGTCTTTTCGCAATGTGGATCTTTTTCAAACGGTGTTTCTCCAAGTTTTTCCGATTTTGTGTATCACAATGGCAATGCTACTTCTGACATCACGGAAAGTCAAGAACCAAATGTTGTCAAAGAGGGTGCTGCAAAAAGAAACTCTTCAGCAGATTCTCAACTTAAGTTCAACAATCCTCAAAATGAGATGGATGACCCAAGTCCTAATGATAAAACACCCCGAAGCATGGATCAAGGTGGTGCTAGGGTTGAAACAGGAATTTTCCACAATTGTGGAAGGCAAAATCCGTGTCTGCCTTGTCTTGCTTGTGTTGCCTCTTCAGATGAAAAGAAAAAGTCTCTAAACCCGAGCTCACCACGCTTCCGGAAAAAGTCATCCCTAACCCAGATGTTATCTTTTAAATGGAGAGAAACAACTTCAAGTTCTGCATTATGTAAGTTCTTTTACCTTATATACTGTTAATGGCAGCCAAAGTGTGAAATTAGCTACTTTTCTTGCACAAACCACTTTTGAATTTTGAGATAAAAATGTTGGACCGAGATGAGCTTAAATGGAACAACATGGTCAGGATCCATATAGCCGAGGCCAACTTGTTAGGGATTGTGCCATCATAGTAGTTGTAAATTGTAATCAATCTTGAATTTTATGCAATGGTATATTAAGAGAATAGACCTTCATATTAGGTAATAGAATACATGAGACATAGAAAGCATGTAGTATGCTATTTCTTCATTTTGAGTTAATCGACATGTCAGCGATCCACACATAACAACTGCAACCTATCTAAGTGTACATTAAATCATAGACGACAGTTGAAGGTGTTGATTGTATCTATATAGTGCTACTAGCTACAACTGGATTCACTTTGGCCATTAAAATGTAATTGTTTTAGGTTACTGACTTGTCTGCTTTTCATTCTCCAGTGTCGCCAAAGACCGTTCTGCAAAGACCAATTGCTGGCTCTCAAATTCCTTGCAGCCCATTGGGGAGGAAAATGGCCAATTGCTGGTCATCCGTTGAGCCACATACTTTCAAGATCCGTGGTAAAAATTACGTCAGGTAAGAGAATACTACTGATGAGGGACTCCATCTGTGACATGAGATTATAAAAGACATTTCTCCAACTCTGTCCATTTCTTTCTCGAGTATATTTTAAGTTTATTTTGCTCAATTGAATATTAAGTTGAATCCCTCTAAATTCTTTGACAGGGATAAGAAGAAAGAGTTTGCTCCAGACTGTGCTGCATTTTATCCTTTTGGCGCTGATGTATTCTTATCACCTCGGAAAATTGATCATATTGCACGTTTCGTGGAACTTCCCGCCATCGATTCATCTAGTGAAGTTCCTCCCATTCTTGTTGTGAATCTTCAGGTATTGGGATACTGTTCCTTTTTCTTTTCTTCACTTTGTTATATCTTGCTTTATTCTTAGCCGAGGGTCTATCGGAAACAACCTCTCTACTTCCCAAGGTAGGGGTAAGGTTTGCGTACAGCCTACCCTCCCCAGACCCCACTTGTGGGATTGCACTGGGTATTTTGTTGTTTGTCGTTGTTGTTATATCAATGTATACTTAAAAACCCGCCCCAGTGAAGATGCAGGCAGCAATTCTTTTTTTATGGATAATTTCATGCTACTAATGAATGACTACATTTCCCAATAAATGATTGACTGTTCTAACATTGCAGATACCGTTGTACCCTACTGCAATATTCCAAAATGAATATGATGGAGAAGGGATGAGTTTTGTTCTTTACTTCAAACTTTCAGAAAATTACTCAAAAGAAATGCCAGTCCAATTTCAAGAAAATCTCCAGGTATGATGGTGAATTTTCTTTACATGACTACATTTTGTGATTTCTCAATAAGTAACATTTAGTAAGAATACTTATTCCTGAAACCAGATATATTTGATTTTACTGTGTACATGCATAATTTTCTCTTTTTGAATAAATTGCTGATTTGTTATTATTGCTATCTGTGTGACAGAGATTAATACACGATGAAATAGAGAAGATCAAAGGTTTTGCCAGGGATACAAATGCACCTTTCAGGGAAAGGTTGAAATTCTTGGGCCGAGTTGTAAACACAGAGGATCTTCAATTAAGTGCCGCTGAGAAGAAACTCTTAAATGCATACAACGAAAAGCCTGTGCTCTCACGTCCTCAGCATGAATTTTATTTGGTATGTGAATCTCTGAAACTTTGTACAGTTAGCATCATTGCAATTTTTTTTCTTCCAACAGTAATATCTAGCCTCTGAAAATAATGAACTCTGAATCCACCTTCATGAGACTTGTATAAAAGTGAAAGATTTTCTTTCTAACAATTCCCTTTTAAAAAGATTTTGATGCGTTCTACTGCATACAAATGAGATCGCCTTATAACTTTTATGAAAACAAACTTTTTAACGCCTCCTTCAAATAAAGTCCGTTCTTAACATGGTTGTGGTACCTGGACAAAAGAATATTCAAGCAAATCTTCCCAATCACATTTTCTTCATGCATATAGAACGTCAGCTTATACTTTTTATAAGGATACTCACTCCTTTTGTTTACAAACATTCATGTATTCTGCATGTTTAATCAGACATATTTCCTTGGTGTTCATACTGAAATCTTTAATGTTGGCTGTTGCAGGGAGAAAACTATTTTGAGATAGATTTGGACATTCACAGATTCAATTACCTCGCAAGAAAAGGCGTTGAATCATTTAAAGACAGATTGAAAAACTGTGTCCTTGACTTCGGTCTGACAATTCAGGTAGCTATTAACAATTTTAAGGAGGATTTGATTACCTATTGAAGATTTGTACTCCTATCTGATATTACTTGTAAATGTGGTGCAGGGAAACAAGGCAGAGGATTTGCCAGAAAATGTGTTGTGTTGTATTAGAATGAATGAGATCGACTACGCCAAGTATCACAGACTTGGCTTCTAAACCAATCTGCATACATATACTCAATGTCGCAACCCACCAGATTACTTTATATAGTTTATACCACACAGAGAATTGTCTCTTTTCTTCTTTTAAACTTCTATCTGAAATGTATAGCCGTAAGTCATTTTTCGGGTCCTGTCCTGTTGTAATGTTAATAAGTGAATGAAAACAGATTTTCTTGAACATTTGGGGTTACAAATCCCATAATGTAGCATTATTCCAGGTTATAGAAGCTCACACTTGACAACGGAGACATGTTTTCAATTTTTCATGAAGATTTCGTTTACGTTACATAGCAGATGTGATTGACAAATTGGATGTATCTAAAGGAGACAGTGAAATAAAGATCCAATTATGTGCATGGGATTACAAATAATCTTGTCGTTGTGTAATCGTGATTCATGCTTGGAAAGAACATCTGAAATTCAGCGCAACTCTATAACAATTGGAACATGAAAATATGAAACAAGAAAAGAGAAAGAACAAGAATGTCTCCCACAAAACCTTTAGGATGCCGGAGTTCTAGCGCATCGTCCAAATATGGCAATGAAAGAGCACCCGGGGGGCTTACTTTCTGATCTTGAAGATGGTACAGAAGCATAAGGATTCTCATTTGTCTCCATTCCAACAGATGGGGTGGCAACATTTGATACCTCCTCGTATTGGATTCTTCTATGCTGTTGAGAATTTCCAATTCCATGAGCAGTGGTTGTTGCACCGCCTCCGCTAGATTTAGTGAATCTATTGTCCCAAATGTGGCCCGATGATCCCTGTCGCCGGAATGAGTATGATGATCTCTCTAACGTAGTCATGGATTTACCAAAATCTGTTGGATGTTTGATAAAATGTTTCTCTGCTTTTTTGGGATTATGTTTTACAATTGTTCATTAGTTCTTTTTAACTAATTTAACGGTTTTGTGGGCTATTCTATCTTTCACATTTATCCCCCCCTCCCCCCCTTTATCTCTGCGCCTGGCACTTGTCATATTATTGCAGACTTTTCTATCTTTACATATGAAATAATTTAGCAGATCTTGCACAATTACAATGTACAATTAGAGTGTGCCGGATAGGCAGCTTTTTAGTCCATTTTTGTGTATTTATCAGTTTTCGGGCAGTTTTTGAAGATGAATTTTTAGAGTTTCAAAAAGTAGTTTAGAGTTGAGACTAGTTTTTCAAGTTTTGAAGTTTTCTACTCACAAAACTTTAACTTTTTTTTAACGTAAAATGAATGTCCAAACATAATTTTAACTTCCAAAAATCATTTTTCATCTCTTCAAAAACTCTTCTTTTTTTTAATCAAATTTCAACCAAATTTATGTCCAAACGCTAGCTTTTAGGATGTGTTCGGCATGAAGTAAATGTTTTCTTGTAAAATATTTTTCAGAAAAATAAGTGAATTTCTTACTTTTTTTCTTGTGTTCGATATGTAATGTCTTTTATCGTAAAAATATTTGTATAAAATCTAAATAAATACTATGGGGTGAGGAGGGTAGTGGTGGGAGTGGGTGAAGATGAGATGAGTTTTGAGGGTGGGGAGGAGATAATTAATGTGGAATGCCACTTATTGTACTTGTTTTTCCTATTTTCACTAAGGAAGTCATTTTTTTCTCATTTTTAAGGAATTTGTTTTCTTAAAGATTTTTTTTAAAAAATTTTGACCAATCGAACATGAGAAAATTGAAAAACATTTTCTGTTTTCCTCCACCCGAACACACCCTATGTATATTCTTTTTGATAGGGCCGATTTTGATAAATATATATATATATATATATATATATATACTAGTACATTAGTAGTCGCAGTATTGCTCTATAGTTTCTTGTGCTTTGATTTATGCTACTATCTGGTATTTCTTGTACTTCGATTATCCTATTTTATCCGTGGTAGCTATTGCCCCTTTTTCAAACTACTTTAGCAGGGCTTAGTCGCTTTCGTTATTTTCATTTTCATACTGCTTTAAATTGCTTTGAATTTCTTGTCCTTATCTGACCTCTTTTTATGCTTTCTCTTGAGCCAAGGGTCTTTCGAAAACAGTAGTCCTACCTTGGTAAGGGTAAGTCTGTGTACACTCTACCCTCTCCAAATGACACGTTGTGGGATTTCACTGGATATGTTGTTATTAGGGGTGTCAAAATAATTTTAAAAACCGACCGGACCGAACCGAACCGTACCGACCCAATTTTTAAAGATTTTTTTACTTAAATCGTAGGTTTTGGTATGAAACTACAACCCTACCAAAAAATTAGATTGAAGTTTTTATTTTATAAAAAATACCAAAAAATTTTCGAACCTAACCGTATATATATATATATATATATATATATATATATATATCTACGGTTAGGTTAATTTAGAATAGTAAGTATAAAAAACTTATCTTGGACCTTGATACATGGACCTTGAGGTAAATTTTGTTAAAAAGGAGTATAATACCAAATTAAAATTTATTGCCGCTGCTACAACAACTCTAGTACTCAACACTATTTTGTTCTTAGTGATTATCTAAACTTTCAGTTTCAGCATAGGAGCAAATTTCATACTCAATATACCATCGGCTATAGTCGTAGGCTATTAGACTTTGAGATGAGATTTTCATAATATTTGCATTGAATTTTCAATTATAGATTATTATAAAAAATAGTATGCTTATGAAACCTCTTTGGCCAACTACATATAAGAAAATATGTTCTCGATAGATAATGATCCTGTACTGCTAAAATAGACTGTCCTTATTACAAAGGAAGTACATAAACTTATTTGTTCAATAAAATCAATTATAGACATCAATTTGAATCTATTATAGTATAAATTTTAATACACCTCTTCATAATAAGAGTGGCGCATCCTGTGATTATGGTAAACATAATGAGCATATTGCTTCTGTTAATTTTCATTGTAGGATATTATATAGGAAAAATATTTTCATTCAATGTTATAGTAAATTTGAGTATTTAATTCTATGAAATTTTATCGGTTGCGATAATCGTTAGATCACGTTCAAAAAATTGAAAATTAATCGAATCGTACCGAAACCGAAGAGAAACTGAGACGGTTTCAAAAATACTAATTTTGGTTATACACAATAGAGTAACCGAAAAGTTAGTATGATATAAATTTCTAAAAATAACCGATCGAATTGTACCATTGACACTCCTAATTGTTGTTGTATATATATACTTAGCACAGACACAACATTTTAAATGTTACAAAAGTTATTATTGTTTTGAAGCAGTTACTTGAATATACTAACGAAGTCATTAAATTGTATAAAGAGTTTATACCTTTTTGTAAAACATGCATAGATAAGGATCAAGAATAGTGGCAGCAATCGTGGTAGAGTAAATCAGTAAAATAGTGTTGAGTACCGGAGTTGTCGTACCATTGACACTTGTTGTACTTATTTTCCCTAGTTACATAAAATCTACACTCGGAGTAGAGTAAGTGATGACTAAAATCTTAACCTTCTCTCTACCATGTTTTTCTATTAGGATAGTATTGCAAACATGTTTTTTAAATGACTAGAATAGATAGTACTGTATGTAAAATGGTCATCAACATTATCCCATATTGACTCAAACTGAATATTATTTTCCTCAACAAAATACTTGCAACAGGATTTTCAAGTGGATGGATGAGTGCTTCCTTCTCAACTACATTATGGTGATGTTATACTGTAATATCTCGAATCCCTGTCTTTTCTATTTATCAGTTGGGCATCTCCTTTGTTACTCTTCCGTCAATGAAAATTTTAGAAAGAGTAATGAAAAACATAATGTGGTGGAGATCAATGCCTATAAATGATCACAATGTGATATTTGACTTTTGCAATTTGTTATTATTTTTTTTTAAAACTGATGTCTAAAGGAATCATTCAACATCTATCATTTATATAACAAACATCCAATGATTCAAGGCTATGGAACGACATTTTCAATAGCTAGTCGCGTAACTCATTACATGAATACTTCTAGCATGACATTTTGTCTTACAATAAACACACAAAATCAGACACTTCAATCCTGGCCATGGTATAAATAGCTTCTGGCATTAATCATTTGAATGTACACATTATGTTCTAAAGTCAGGAGGTGCCAATCATGTGGCCATTATATTGGATATTTGCTAATTCTAATAAAAAAAATGATAGAGTAATTTTTTTGGATATTTTCTCTATCTTACCATTCATATTCTCATTTTTGTCGCCTTCCCTTCCCCTTTTATTGTGTCCCACATCATCCCAATAACAGCTTTATCCAAACTCAATCTGAAAAAAAAGTTAACTGGCACATTACTATACTCAATTTTGAAAAAAAAACACTTGGTGAACATTAAATTAGTTAATAGCCATGAATAGGACTCCGACCCTAAATACATCAATAGTTTAGTAGTAGAATGAGTATTACAGGTAGAGAGACTATGCAGATCATAGGACAAAAAAATAAGGAGGTTAAAATGAGAGGTACAATTTTTGGCACATATTAGATGTAATAATGTTTCATTTGTAGTCCATAATTAGTGAATTTGAACTGCAGTATTAAGAAATCAACACAACATAAAATCGAAATGAACTAACCACATACATCCTGCTAAATCAGATCACTTATTCTCTAACATCACATAACCAAATACAACATATAAATAAATTTATCCCGAGTAAACTAATAGTAAAAATAAATATCAGATAGGGATTGAAACAATAAAATGAGATGCTACATTGCTCAAGAGTTAAGAGAAGGTCGGACAACCAACTTGAGTTTAGTATTGATACAACTAATGTCACAACAACTTAAAATTTTAAGAAGAAAAAATCAAGACATAACCTTGTAAATTAGAGGGACCAATAGAAGGATTGTCATATATTCTCTGTTTCAGCAAAATTCTCTGTACACAAGAAAAAATTAGTTATAATCACATGTCTCACGTTGAAGACAACTGAACTCATCAAAAGAGCCATTGGAGTAGGATCAGGATCAAGAAATGAAGGCATGCCTTTATTTGATCATTATTGTTAACTACTACTACGAAATCAACCATCAGTTAAAGAGCATTCAATAATTAGAGGAAACTCTATATTAACAAAACTCTAAGATCAGAAATATAGGCATTACATAATAATTACATAGAAGAAATCATTACATTGCAAGATGGAAAAGAGGAGATCATAATATTAACTAAACTCGATGAGGTCATGGAGTGGCAGAGGAACATTTTTTTTTTTGGCATATACAACTAATGAAGAGATAATAAATCATTCAAACAATTAGGAAGCATGAGTATACAGTTTCAAATTCTAACAAAGAGTTGCATATTTAACACCCAACTTTGTGTACTTAAAATTTTCTTTTTGTGCTAGCATGTAATCGAAAATGACAATAGACATTATGAAAATAGAATTTGTTCCAAAACAAAGAAATAGGATGATATTGATCAGAAAACTATTCAGTTTTTCAAGTGATTTTCATTACAAATTCATATATATATATATATATATATATATATATATATATATATATATATGCATCTCGCTACGTGTATACTCATTTGATAAAAGTTGACAATAACCAAAAGACAATCCCATAGCTCAAGTACATAAGTTAGCCGAAAATTGATTCCTTGAGTTTATTTCCTTTTAATGATAAAATATATATATACAAAGGTATAATGCTAGTCTTAAGGAAGACTTATCTAATTAGCTTAAAATATAAGATACTAATTTATAATCACCCTAACTAATATGATAACAATTCTAAATTAAAGATATTACAATCTTCATCATATGCATGATTAATGGTGATTAGATATAATTATGGGATTGCCCCATAATTATTCTAACAATCTCTCATGATCTTAGCGCGAAGTTCTCGTATCGAGGCTATCTCAAATCAAAAAGTACGCGCGGAAGACCTTTTGTGAAGATGTCGGCAATCTGATAACTAGACGGTACATGAAGAACACGGACTTGTCCACGTGCAACCTTTTCCCGGACAAATAAGATGTCCATTTCGATGTGTTTTGTGCGTTGATGCTGAACATGATTACCGGATAAGTATATCGCACTCACATTATCACAATAAACCACGATTGCCTCTTCAATCGGATAATGCAGCTCTAATAGAAGATTACGGAGCCAACATGATTCAGCAACCACATTGGCTACCCCTCGGTATTCCCGCCTCAATTTTAATCGAGACGTGGATTGTCATTTTGACGACCATGAAATAAGATTGTCTCCCGAGAACACGCAATACCCAGAGGTGGAACGACGTGTGTCCTGGCAGCCACCCCAATCCGCATCTGTATAGGAGGAAAAAGAAGACTTATACAGATGCAAACCAAACTGAAGAGTACCCTTAACATACCATAGAATTCTCTTGAGGACCCCCATATGCTCTTCCTTCAGATCATGCATGTGTAAACATACATGCTGGACCGCATAGGAAATATCGGGTCTTGTGAAAGTCAGATACCGCAAGGCCCCTGCTAGGCTGCGGTAATGAGTTGGATCGCTGTATGGAGCACCTGTAAAGTTACTCAATTTTGCCTTTATATCAACCGGAGTATGTGAAGGTCTGCAGGAAGACATCACGATTTTGTCAATTATTTCTTTGGCATATTTTTGTTGACTGAGAAACAGACCACCTGCAATTTAAAGGACCCAAATCCTTCACGACAAACTCTGCCGCAATAAGGGACATAATAGACTAGCGAAGTGATATATATGATGTTGTGAGAATAATGTCATCTACATTGTCATTTCCCTTCCTATAAATGAACAAGGACTGATCCGACTTGCTGTGAGAGAAATCCAGTTTGGAGACAAACCCTGCAAACCTGTTATACCATGCCCTGGACAATATAAATTTTTTTTCAAAAGGCAAACATAATCTGGATAAGTAGAATCTCGGAAACCCAAAGGCTGGTGCATGTACACCGTTTCCTATAAGTGGCCATGTAAAAATGCATTTTTGACATCCAACTGATGAATCGACCAGGATTTTGAAAGTGCCAGACTAAGAACAGTCCTGATAGTTTCTGGATTAACCACCAGACTGAATGTTTCACCACAATCCACGCCAACCTGCTGAAACCTACCATCACCAACAAGACGAGTTTTGTATCTCGCAAATGAGCCATCAGAATTCTTTTTATGACAAAAGACCCACATAGACCGAATTATATTTGCATTAGATGGACGTGGCACTAAGTCCCATGTCTTATTTTTAATAAGAGCATCAAATTCATCTAACATGACAGCTTTCCAATTCGGGTCTGATAAGGATGCTTTGGGATTTTTTGGAAGTGGTGACAGTTGAACTGAAGTTGTTAGGTTAAAATGGCGCTTAGGGCTAAAAATTCCGTGCATTGCACGGGTTTCAATGGTCCGAGGTTGGGGAGTTGGGCTGTCGGGTATGCTAGTGGGCTGGTTAGCTGTCCGAGGTTGGGCCAAAATAGTGGGTTGTGTCACGGGCATTGGGGTAGAGGCTGTCCGAGGTTGGGCCCATTCGCCACTAAATGTGGACTGGGCCGAGACCGAAGGAAGAGAGGCAGTGACCTTTGCTCCTCGAACTGGCCTAGTCACATTTTGTGGTTGGGCTGGAACGTTAGGTTTGTTGTGTTTGGACGGGTCCCACATTTTTTTGGATATTTAAATAATGATTCAAAATATGATGTAATACGTAGTCCAAAAAATCATATGAAAGTGAGGATGCCACATGAGATTTAGCAAACGGGAATGTAGACTCGTAAAAAATAACGTGGTGAGAAATAATAATCTTCCTATTTGTCATATCATAACACTTATATCCCCTATGATTTTGTGGGTATCCCAAACACACAAGGAGTGGAACGGGCATGAAGTTTGTTAATAGTTGTGGATGGAAACAAATGATAACACAAACACTCAAAAACTCTCAAATGTGTAAAAGATAGGACACAGTGGTACAACATTTGTGTAGGTGACACATTGGAGAGCAGTTTACTAGGAATAATATTTAAAAGATATGTGGCCATTTGAAGTGCATGGTGCCAAAAATTTGGTGGTGTGGACGAATGCACAAGGAGAGTGCGAACCATATTGTTAATTGTTCGAATTTTTCTTTCGGCCTTCCCATTTTGTGGTGATGTATGTGGACATGAAAGATGCAAATACATCTCATTTTGGTGACAAAACTCATTAAATTGGGTATTTATGAATTCCCTCCATTGTCACATTGAAAGCATTTAATGAATTTGTCAAATTGAGTTTTGATAAAAATACTAAATTATTTTAAAATGGTGTAGGCTTGAGATTTATTTCCTAAGGGACATGTCCACAGAAAATTCGAATAATCATCTCAAATGAGCATATAATATTTATGACCTACAGAACTCAAAACTGGTGATGTCCATAAATCACAATGCAAAATATCAAATGGCACTAGGGTATGTGAAGTAGATGATGAAAAAGAAGCTTCACATGTTTTCCAAACACACAAGTTTGGCAAACAGAAGAGTCCAAAAGTTTGTTACAAGAAAATAATTTATTCTTTCTAATATTATTGAAAATTGGTGCTTCTGGGTGTCCCAACCGATTGTGCCATATAATAGGAGAAATGACGGCAACTGTTGATGGTTTGGTCATACAATTGTTGGAAATAATGGTGATTACAAATTTCCCGTGCTATTACATCTCATTAGTGGCATCCCCATATGAAAATCCTTCACAAAAAAGCCAAACTAATCAAAATTCACAGAAACATTGTTGTCGATTGTAAAACGTCTAATAGATATCAAGTTTTTAATCAGTTTTGGTGCATGTAAGACATTTTTCAAGGATAATGGTGGGAATGGAGGGGGTAGTTTTACCTGACTAACACCACGAATTAGAATTTCTTACCCATTGCCGACAACAATATTTTTATTTTTGCTCATATTAAAATAAGACGAGAGATTACCTTGAGATGTCGTCATGTGGGACGTAGCCCATGTGTCCATGTACCACGACTTATCTGGAACATTTAGATTCATATTGTTCATGGCTTGTTCAATGTCAGTGGGTGCATAACCGATAGAAGATGGTGCTTGGACCGCAAATGCATGTTGTGGATGCGAACCTAGAATTCCTGGTTGGTGATTTGAAGAGGGAGGCATGGACTATGTCGACGTTGGATAGGGGCATGGCGGGGCAACCCACTGTTAGGCCCAGGCCTACTGCGGGGTACCGCCCCTCGATTTCCGACGGCGGGGTAGTGGGTGCCACGCTCGTGATTGGTTCTTGGCCGCCGTGGCCGCCCGCCGCCCTTCCCTTTCCACCATTATTTTTTCCTTTGTTATTATTACGGTTTAACCCCAGTTTCTGACCATTATTGTTTCAGTTGCCACTACCACCCGAACCAGAATTTTGTGGCTGATAATCTATGAAAAATGAATTGGTGGAGATGAGGGCAGTTTCGACGTTGACTACCTTGGAAGATACCTATTTTTCTTTCCGTATTTCTTCGAGAATCAACCTCGAACGGACCTCAAAGAAATGAAGCAATAGATTGCTTTGCTGAATGAAGGTAGCAACTCCATCATACTATTCATTGAGCCCTGCAATCAATTGAAGGACCAATCTTTGATTTGTTACAGGCGAACCAACGTTGGATAGTTGGTCCGCAAGCACATTCAATTCCTGACAATAAGCGAAAACGTTGGAGAAATCATCCAATTTAACATTAGTAAATTGGTGTTCAAGATATACGGCCTGAGAAAGTTTGTTATCCTGAAATATGTTTTGTAAACATTTTCATGCCTATTGAGTCGTAGAGTTCGGCTCTAATATGATATGTAAAAGATCGTTTGATATAGTGCCATAAATTCATTGAAGTACTATAGCATCCAAACGGGACCATAAATTTTTGTCCACCGTAGTGGTGTCCGATGATGACTCGGAAGGTATGATATGGTTGATTACCTCATAAGCGCGACAATGAATTTCGAACAACTCCTCCCAAGAGGTATATTGTCCTTTTTTCATTTCAAGTGTTATGGAAATAAAGTTCTTGACGTTATTGACGGCAAGAACGAGATGAAATTTTTGTTTCTCGGCCGTAAATTGCACAAAAAATTAAAACAAAGGAAGAAGAGAAAGTATTTTGTGTTTTGATAGAAGTGGAGTAAAGAACCCTAAGTATTGGCTAGGGTTTTAGAATAGAAGAAGGTGGTAGCCGGGGGGGGGGGTTGGTGTTAGCTAGTTTTATCTTAGGTTTATGGTTTACAAGGGAAAACCCTATGTGTGGCCGAAAATAACAAAAAACATAGAGGGAAAAAATCAGCTAAGCTAAGGGGAAGGAGAGGTAGGGTTTAGGGCAAAAGATTTTTGGTTTTTGATATCACGTAAGAAATTAATTTCTTGAGTTTATTTCCTTCCAATGGTAAAATATATATATACAAAGGTATAATGCTAGTCTTAAGGAAGTCTTATCTAATTAGCCTACAATATAATATACTAATTTATAATTATTCTAACTAATATGATTACAATATTAAATTAAAAGATATTACAATTTTCATCATATGCATAATTAATGGTAATTAGATATAATTATGAGATTACCCCATAATTATTCTAACATTAGCATGCAATCTAATACTGAAAATAATCTCTTCCACAAATTCTGATCTTTCTCTTTGATATCCTTTAGTCCTTTTGCAGTTTTCTTTGCAATATTTTCATCAATTTTCTTTGGAGAGAGACTGAGTGGACCGTGTTGTGGAGAGAGAGAACTCGCCATTTCGATTTCACTTCCGGTGACTCGGACGGAAACTTCGACGACCTGAGAGAAATCAAAATTTGATAACATTTTCGCACAGTTGTGAAGCAGAATTAGTGCTTTTGTGCCCTTTTTTTTAGTACACGTGCTTAACGGTAGTGTTGCCATGTGTTTTCATGGAGAGGAGAAAGTACCAACTTTACAGTACAATTTAGACTGCTTTTCGTACAATTAGTTGGTGCTGAGTTCATCCCTGGCTTGTTCGCTTATTAAATATAGAATATTCTAGTGTCATTTTGCTTGTGCTAAGCCCGGGCCCAAACCAACATTAAAAATTAAATTTGTAAGTAATTTTTTTTATTTTTTGCTGCTCTTACTTCTTTGTTTACGGGCTTGATTACTTAAATGGAGAATTGACGTGGGAGTACCGGGTATTCTTCTCATATATAATAAAATAATATATTTTAAAATATTTATAAAATTTTTATGTAGTTTGAATTTTAAAAAGTGAAACATGACATATATTTTAAAACGGGGAAAGTAAATGCTTAAACTTCTTATATGGAAATTCCATCTTATCCCAATGATGTGGTCAAGTTAAAGCATGAATTTTCCATTATGACTTATGCGCTGCTGACTATAAGAGTTTTTCCATTTAAACACTTTTTTTGTCCCAAAATATCAACCACATTACTATTTTTAAAAGTCAAATTATATAAATTTTATCTAATATTATATTTTTTTTTTACTATATTAGTGTATGAAGATAATTGTAACTTACCATAATTAATATATATTTTTTGAATATCTAAATTTTGAAACGAAGCTTATAAATTTTAAGATTTTCGTTTTTTGTTGACAAATCTTAAAAGAAATAAGCAACACATGTTGATTTATCCATGTGTCAAATCAGTGACTAACCATCAATACATGAAATGACGCATAAGGGATTGGAGATTAAATTTGGGCCTTGGAAAATATCTCTAAAGTTGCCATTATTTACTAAATTGCATGGTGGCAATTAAAGTTATATGAAACTGAATCAAGGGCAATACAAAAGAGGGACTAAAATACCAAATCTAGCCTTGTGAGGACAACAAAAGCACCACATTCAAACATACCCTTAGAAAAAAGAAGAAGTTGACTAGAAGATTATACAGGTCAATCAGTAATTTTAACAATTTTCGGTTGAGCGTTCTGCTAAAATGGAAATGAAAGACCTTTTTGTGTCCTCTTTGTTTTCAGTTCCAAGTAGGCAAACAAGAAAAAGAGAAATTATTTGCAATGGATCTTAATGGGTTAGCTATGGAGGTTGATGGTGAAAATTTGGGTAATTGTTTAACCAGCTTCTTGGATGATGGTACTGCTGAGAGTCACAGGTACTTCCTTGCACGAAGAAGTATGCTTGAAATGCTTAAAGATCGCGGTTTCGCCATACCCAATTCAGAAATTGACACAACCCTTGAAGAATTCAGAGAGAAATATGGTCAAAGACCTGACATTGACCGCCTCAGAATCTCCACAATGCACAGGACTGACCTTACCAATAAGGTTACTTCTTACCCCTACCCCTTAATTTGTTTGTCTGATTTTTGACTTGAGTTTAATAAATTAAAGAATAATTTTAAATATTATTATTTTAAACTATTTATACGTAGAAGTTATCAAAATGTCTTTTAATGTTTTGGTCTTAGAACGCACTGCGTGGAAAATTAAAAATTAAGAGTTGTCTTTTTTAAACATACTAAAAAAAGTAATTCAAACAAATTGTAAGCCTCCGTCTCAAATTATTTGTCGTAGTTACTAAAAATAGTTGTCTAAAATTATTTGTCATTTTAGAAGTTAAGATATAATTTTTTCTCAATTTTATCATTTATCATTAACGAAGATGACACATAAATAAAGTAAATATTTAATAGAGAAATTATAACTTAAACATAAATAAAGGTAAAATAAGTCGAATAACTCTCCTAATTAATATTAAGTAAGGGGCGTATAAACCAAAATAGTTTCAAATTATTTGAGATGGAGGGAGTAGTAGTTAACCCTCTTTCCTTTCTTAAATCACCTGTTTTTAGCTTCTTGTATTGATAATGTCTTAAAGTTTCAATCTTTTGCCCCATTGAAGAAATTATAGTATCTCGTCTTAAGGAACACTGAGTTCTTTTCTTTTGGTAGTGAGCGAAAATTGGGGAATCATTAAGCTTGTTATGTTTGGTTTATAACTTGTAAGCAAGTTCCTCCTATTTGCATGGGTCTTGGGGGGCAAAGTAACTTGACTATTGTGTTGGTGGGAGGTAGCATATACTCGGTGTAATTTGAGGATTAGGAAAGCCTACCTAAGTCTTGGTGGGCAAAGTTACTCGTTATATGTGCTTACGGGAGATAACAAGTACTTGGTATAGTAGTTGAGGTTCATAAAAGCCTGTCTAGGCCTTGGTGGGCAAAATTAATTGGTACTTATGTTGGTGGGAGGTAGCAGGTACACAATATAATAGAGATTGAAAAAATCTAGTCTAGTAAAGATCTTCATTCTCAAAAAAAATCGTAAAAGATCTCAGTTGAAGTGTGTAAATGAAAATTGGTGGCAACTTTAAGGGGCTATCTATGTATTTGGCCTTCTAAAATGTGTTCAACTCTTGGATAGAAAGGGTGGAATGTGAAGATTAGTTGACTCACAACTTCTCTAAATGATTAACATGTTTCGTCAGTGCATCGAGTCTGCCTAGCTAGTAGTCCTGTTGTATTGAGGCATACTATTTAAGCTTAACGCCTTACTTTCTCTGTGTCACTGCATATATTAGAAACAATACTTCCATGATAAGTAGAAGCAGTCCTAAAATAGAGCTTGATTGGCAGTTTTTCGTGACTAGTATTTTCATTTAGAAACTTATAGACCAACTCTAGAGAGTATAATATTTGAAAATTTAAGATTCTATGGTAAAGGTGATTGCACTACAAGATGGTTAAACCAATTCTTTTGGTGGGGTATGAACTTTGATGTAGTGGAAACTGAGATGTAAATTATGCTTTACTTTTTTGCTTTCAAGCGTGGAAAAGAAATTCTAAAATGTATGGTATTGAACTTTTTGCATACTCTTTTGAGAGGT
Source organism: Anisodus acutangulus (assembly GCA_029783415.1). Classification (NCBI taxonomy): domain Eukaryota; kingdom Viridiplantae; phylum Streptophyta; class Magnoliopsida; order Solanales; family Solanaceae; genus Anisodus; species Anisodus acutangulus. The sequence goes on from CM056491.1 coordinate 2,255,330, forward strand.
TGTTTCCGCAGCTCATCTCGGAGCTCCACATCCAAATTTCTCCTTTTGGGTTCATATATCTTCAAATTCCTTGTCAATTAGTGCAGGAAGTGCATCAATTCTGTTATGTCTAATCGATTTTATACGAAGAAAATGCTTTCTATGTATCCGTAAGTCTTCTTATGGAAATTTGGAGTCTTGGCTGAGTCCAATAAAACATATGGAAACCTCAAATCATCAAAATTTAAGAAGCCAAGACACTTGTTATCGGTAGGAAATGGTATCCTTAGCTGGATAGATGCCTCAGCATTTTGGAAGATTGTCTCTGATGAAGGGACTATCAACTTTACATGCATGTGCTTCATAAATTTATTAACATCTTACATATTTGAAGGGGAGCCTTGGAGTAACTGGTAAAGTTGCCTCCATGTGACTTGGAGGTCACGGGTTCAAGCCGTGGAAACAGCCTCTTGCAGAAATGCAAGGTAAGGCTCCGTACAATAGACCCTTGTCGTTCGGTCCTTCCCCGGACCCCGCGCATAGCGGGAGCTTAGTGCACCGGGCTGCCCTTACATATTTGAACTGGTTGCAGGTTTTGGTCATCTTCTGTGGGCCAAATACCGTGAAAGTGAATGTCATCCGGAGCATTTTAACTCAAATTATGAACAAGGAATCTTTGAGTCGGCTGATATTAGTCATTCAAAATCAAATGACTAATCCAGCTATGAAAGCTGTGGAGCTCTTCTCATTCAAAGTTGAAATTTTCCAGGTAAAGTGTGTTTTTCTTGTCCGTTTTTTGGTGTGAGCAGTTCTATTGCAGGGAATAAAATGGGGTACTTATTAGGTTATTAATTAAGATGTGTTCTGCATTTGCTTTAGATATGCTTGGAAGTGAGGTTAGATCTCAGAATTGATAAAGATTTGAATATCATTGGCATTTACCTAAGAATCTACAAAGAAAATCCTGATAGGTGTATGTTCAAAATGGTTTTCCCCATTTGAAGTCTCTTTTAGTTGCTTGGATCATTTAAAAGTTTTCTCCTTAATGAAGGAAAGATTAGATTTTTACACGGTTTTCTGTGAACTTCCACATGTTTCTGCTGTTAACTGTTCAATAAGGAATAAAATGAAAATTCCCTCCCTGTCTACATTTACTTGGTTATTCTCTCCCCCTTAATTTATTTTTTTGCCTAGACAAGTTCCAAGCTCCGTTATTTCCATTTGATGAAGGTTCCGTTGTATTTGGTCAAAGTTTATTTTCCTTCTTTAGCTCTTACTAATATTAGGAAAGGACTATAAATGCTTTACTTAAAAAAGGGCAGCCCGGTGCACTAAGCTCCCGCTATGTGCGGGGTCCGGGGAAGGGCCGGACCACAAGGGTCTATTGTACGCAGCCTTACCTCACATTTCTGCAAGAGTCTGTTTCCACGGCTTGAATCCATGACCTCCTGGTCACATGGCAACAACTTTACCGGTCACTCTCTCCTTAAAAAAAAAAAGCTTTACTTCAGGAATATAAATGAATTTTATGTAAGCAATAAACATTATGTCTGCAATATGCTAAGTGTCTGGCTCCTATTTGCAAACTCTTTCAGATCACAGACCTACTTGTCAACATCACAAAACATGTTTTAAAGCCAAGGCATGAGTTGTTGACCGATGCAGAGAAAGAGAAGCTGTTGAAGAAATACAACTTGGAAGAGAAGCAGGTTTGCCTTTGAATTTGCAGAAATATTCCTGTATATCAGTACAACTGTGCATCTCCTTAGTGTATCTGTTTAACCTAAGCTTTCTATTAAAGCTTGATTCCTAGCTTCCTCAGTTGAGTTTAGCCAGATAAACGATTTTCTATCATCTTTTTTTCTGATAGCTTCACTCAAAAAAGGACTTGCTGTTAAATTCCCGAAAGGCAAAGATCATTTTCTCATACATTTTACAGTCCTTAATCTGGTATAATCAATATCTCATTGATGTGGTCAGAGTAGTTGCTGCCATCTAGGCTCCACAGTTAGTAAAAGTCGGTCATTTTGGTCCCCAGGGGGATGGTTGCACCGTTGAGTTGTTCTCACGGTTAGGCAGGATCCTAGATGCTATGACATTTTGAGCCAAGACCTACAATTCTTTGGCATTAACAGGAGCCTTCTAATACTTATATTTCTTGATGAGTGCCTTCTAATACTTGTTTTTGCATGAAAAGATTGTTAGTTTAATGTAGTAGAGCAGATTGGCGACTTCTCTGCATTACTTTTAAAAAAGAACTGTATGTTTGTCTATCCCTTTACTGCAAGGGTGAAATGATCCAAATGCTGCTCTAAAGCTTTTAGTTTATGTATTTATAGACTGCTGCCTTCTCATTCTCAATTTTTTTATAGACTCTTGCCTTTTTCTATGACTGGGAGGCGGTACTTTTGCTGTCTCTCATTTGAAATCACACTACCTATCAGAAATTACTAGGTGTAGGCCTTTTCATCTTATGCAGAACAATGATATTGTTGCTGTGCACTTTCGCTGATGATCTCAGCAGAAATTCATAGTTCATATGGCTATATATGCACTTCAATTTACCACTTTTTCCTTCTAACATTATCACTATAATTTCGTTTTATCTTAATGTTTCTGAGTATTGTTCTTGTATTGATGTTCTCCAGCTACCGCGGATGTCTCAAAAGGATACAATTGCTCGGTACTATGGACTGGAGAAGGGGCAGGTGGTGAAGGTCACGTACAGCAGTGAAATCATCGAGACACATGTTACTTATCGCTGTGTCTGGTGATGCAACTATGTAAATCCTAGGTAGCAATGATGTTCTGTTGTATGTTTAACGAGTCTGCAGTAGCCTAACTTACCATATCATGTTCTAACTTTCTCCAACTCCCTCTTCCTTCCCCATTTGGTTCCCTTCTCCACCTGGCTCAAATTAAGTGCATGTAGTAGTATGTTAGTACACTTTATCATTGTTGCTATGCTTTTTGTTGTATGTCCAGATTGTCTTAACTTCATACTTTTGTACTAGTAGGGATGATAGTGGCTACTCTCATCTGCAAAATTGACCGTGTTGCAATGTAATAGGAGTTTGAAACAACTCTTCTTAACTATTTCATTTGGGAGTCTTTACTAACTTATATTAGCGAAGAGTTTAACTTCCATATACTCCCAGTGTAAGAATTTTTACACAGATCCTGAAAAGGCAATTATGGATAACTTGAACAAGATTTTTGTCTTTAAGCTAGGACAGGATATAAAAGTTGTTCATACCTAAACTATATAGTGAATGTTTATTGACGGCAAGGTCATCATGTTTTATGGTTTCACTTTTTCGTTAACAAGAAAGAATTCGTGTTATATTTTATCATCTGGTTTGTTTAGTCAACTTAATTTGATACGTTTCAATTGCACCATCAAATCCGTCGTCCAATTAAACATTTGATAATCTTATCATTAGTATAATATAACAATCTAAATTCTTCAGGCATAAGATCCTTTTTCTATGTGACAGAAGTTACTCATCAAAATGACCTGTTTGCACTAGATATACCATATGTTCTATAAAGAATGACATGTTTTCATAATATAAGTCAAAACGTTTAGCTTTTTAGTATGAACTTGAACAACCATTCGTTAATTTTATCAAGCAAAAGTTCATAATTAAAATTAAATAAAAATACTTTTTATTATAAGTCATAATGTTTTATAGTAATAGGTTTTTGAAAAGCATTTAAAATATAGTAGTGAAAGAAAAAAGTTTAATTCTTCAAATATAATAATAATGTCATAATGGATTTTAAGAGTATTCATTCTGAGCAGAAGTTCGGCTTCAAAAAATATTTTTTACATTTTAGATTAGAGGTGCAATTTTCAATTGCCTCCATAAATCAGCAAATCTGCATATTTGACGTCTTGTCGAGGATTTTTTTCCCGAGAAATTCGTGATTTGAACCTTACTGACCAACTATTCGGCTAACAACAAATCTACTCTTCGAATTACAACCAATTAGATTAAGAATTAAGAATTTTGACGCTTTCTATAATTCTAACAAGCTAGATGAATCAGATTAGAGAGACCCATCAATGTGCAATTGTCATATTAAGGGACTTCATTCATCAATACCGTTCTTTTCCCTTCAATGAGTATGCCTGACTTAGGTACATTTCTTTTAATTAATTATGGTGTTCGAACCAACTTGTACAAATATGATTGTTTTACCACGCAGGGGCGGAGCGAGTAAGGGGCTAGGGCCTTCGGCGAAAATTATATACAAGGTTAAAATAATTTTTTATGTACATATAGTAGATGTCGAACTCTTTTGGCTTCTTCGAGTATTTACTTCTTTATATTTTTTAACCCCGTTATTGAAAATCCTGATTCCACTAGTGTTACCACGTACCTAAAATCTCCCACACAGTACTGAATAAGATCCACCGAGATTTAGTCAAATGAAAATAAATCATCTAGAACTTTTCGTCTCGAATGAAATTTGAACCTTGATCATATATTGTGCTTGCTTGGGTATTAATACCATGTGCTTACCAGGGGCAGAGATAAAGATAAGGAAGGGGATTAATTGAATCCTCTTCGTTCCGGAATTAATTACATTGGGCAATAGAGTAAAAAATAAATTCTTTTGTACATATATATATATATAATTTGTTGAATTCCCTTAATATATATAAGGAAACTTCTAAGTATGACACTTTTGCATCCCTTGTTACTTGTTAGGATTTCTAGTTCAGCCACTGATGCTTAAAAGTGTAGGTAAAGTTCAGTAGAGGTAAAGTTCTGAAATTAACATTCAACACTAAATGTTCAGTAGAGGTAAAGTTCTGAAAAGGAAAAGTGATATATGCAACATCAACATAGATAACAGAACCTGAGCCTTGTTTAGAAACGCGCCGGAGCTTGTCCGAAGTTCACTCTCGATTGCCTCTCCTGATTCATTGTCAGTTACCATGGCTTTCTCCAGGTTATCTTTAACCTACTCATACAGATTCAGCAAACCAGGTATGAATCAAAGGCGGGCTTGTATTTTTATTATGTGCAGGTTTTTCAAAAAAATATTTTCTAGAGAGTAACAGTTTGTGTTTGGCTAATCAATCTAAAAAAACTTTTGTCACTAATTAGAGCAACAATATGTGCTTGACCAAGATTCCCAAAGTGCTTTTAGAAAAAAAACTATTTCTTTCAACTTCTCAAAAACATTTTCGGCTACTAATAAAAACACATTTTTCCTAACAGCTTCGCCAAACAAAATGAACTCTCTAAATAAATATATTACTATTGTTTAAAAAAAATATTTTTGACTTTCCAGAAAGCTCCCACATTTAAGAAAGAAAGATAGGGAAGAAAGAGCAGCTACTTCAAGAAAGAGGAAAAAGGCTAACCAGAGAGATGAGATGATCACACTCTTCATTTGTCAAAAAATTCCTATATATGAAAGCTCTGCATAATTCAAAAATCACTATTGTCGCGCCCTATTTTGACCTCGCTCGGGTCAAAGCGGAGCGCGGACGTGTCCGGAGTGATTCCTGGGTAAAAAGGGTTGAGGAGTCGCCACCTAATTATTTTTACGGTGAATTAGGACACCTAAATATTAAAACTAAGTGCTGCAATGTAAACTCCAATTTTAAGGTCTGCGAAACTAGCGAGATTCTAGGTAAGGGTTCTTTATTATCCTAAAGGGAAGGGGTTAGGCATCCTTTAAGATCCGCTAACTTGCGGTTATCCGGTAAAACTCAGGTTAATTACTGGTAGAAATAATGCATATTTTACAAGTATAATAGATTAAAAGACGTTTGCAAATAATTAGAAAAAGGATGCATTTTTAAAAGATAGATAAATGTAGAGATTTTTCAAAATATGCATTTATATGATATCTAAAGAGAAATACATATAGAGTTGAAAAAATATGTATTTTGACAATTGATAGTAAAACAATTTATTTATAATGCCAAAGAAGTAAAATTTTGGGAATCATTGAATTGTAAATTGACAAAAGATAAACTTATTCGTTATGATTAATAAAGCAAATAAAAGATGACAAAAGTTGTTTTGAAAATCTGGAATACCGTGATTTGAGCCTAAAATAAAATAAACTAGCGAAGGATTTCTAAGTTTGCGAGCCTACAAATAAATAAGCTAGCGACGGGTTTCAAATCTTAAACTATCCTATGAATAAATCCTAAGTTTGCCTATTCTAAGCATTTCAATAATTACATAAGTGCGATAAATAATATTACAATACAAAGCGAGATAAAAGCGGAATTAAAGAAAGAAATAAAATAAATAAACTCCGAGGAATAATTGTCGTTATTTACTTTAATCCCTGCAAGCTGTCAAGAACAAACGGTTAGAGACAGTTAAGTACAAATAACTTCATATCCGTATTCAAAACAGTGAATGTTTTGATCGCGGAGGGCTCAGACTTAAATTTTGAAAAGAACATTCCAATCACGTCGTGGCTGCAAACATATGACTAATGTAGTTTATTTTTGATTGCCTCGCCTACTAAACGTGTCGGTCTCTCGGGTGAAATAGAAAGGATCACTATAATCATGTGGTGGTCGCGAATATATAACTTGTTGGTTATTTTAGTCACCTCGCCTACTAAACATGTTGATCTCGGATAAAAGGTTTAAGTCTTCATCCTTGCCCGAAGTTATATTTCCGTCTTTGCAACCGTAGGCCTCAAAATCGACGGATATTTTTCATCGGCCAATGTAGTATCGTGTTCAAATCAAGAAAAATGAAACAATAAAGATGGCGATAGCGATGAGCATGAAAAACAGAGGCGTAAAAACAAATCGAAAATGACGCGGTGTCTAGTTTAAAAGCGATAAAGCAGAACAAATATTTTGAATCTTTGAAACAATGGCGAAATAGAAAGCAATGTTTGAAAAATGCGAAGTAAACCGAGAACAAAGAAAGCGGAAAATGCGGCCTCGAATTCAATTTAAATCGGCCTTAATGCGATATTAATTAAAAGCGAAAAAAGGCTAAAGAAACGAAGCGAAGCGAGCGCTTTAAAATATCAGGCGAAGTTTACGAAATGCGGAAATTCAAATCGGGTCGCCCAGGCAGTCGTTGATTCATACCGAAATCGATTTCGATGCAGTTTCGGATAACCAACAACAAAAATATGAAATGCAAGAATTACGAAAATGTTGCCAAAATCGGTCGATCTGACCGTCGATGATCTGACCGGATCAATGATCCAAACTTGAAATCGATTTCAAAGACCAATTTCGGATAACCAAGAACAAGAATATGAAATGCAAGAATTCGAAAATGTTGCCAAATCGGTCGATCTGACCGTCAAGAAACCCGACCGGATCAATGATCCAAACTTGAAATCGATTTCACACCAATTTCGATAACCAAGAACAAGAATATGAAATGCAAGAATTCGAAAATGTTGCCCAAACCGTCGATCTGACCGGTCGATGTTCCGACCGAATTGGAGTTTCAACCCTAATCAAACAATTTCGTCAATTTGGATAACCAAAGATAACAAAGAAGAATGTAGGAAAATTGGAAAAATCTAAACCGATCGACGGCGATCGATGACCGACCAATTGTGTGTTGACCCAAGTCAAATAATTTCATCAATTTCAGATAACCAATGATAACAAACAAGAATGTAAGAAAATTGGAAAAATCTAAACCGTCGACTGACCGGTCGATGACCGACCGAAATCGGTGATCCGAACCAAATCTTACACCAAATTCGGATAACCAACATACATAAACATGAAATGCAAGAATTACGAAAATGTTACTGACAAGATCGACCCGACCAATCGATCAAAAAATCATAGAAATCAAAGGGGATGACAAACCTTTTCGGACTTGATTCTTGGAACAACAACGAAGCCAAATACTCTCAAATCAAGAACACAACAAAATATGTATGTATATATTGAATAATCTTCCGAAAATCCTTCCGAAAGTCTATTTTTTCTTCCTCGAAAATCTCCTCCTCTTGATGAAGAACAACATGGGGGTATTTATAGGTGGATTCCCCCCTAAAAACGAGTTTGAATTGAATTAAAGCGTAAAGAAAAATCCGGTTGAGGGCATGGGTCGGGTTTTTAGGGGTATGGGTCGGTAGCGGGAGTTGGTGGTGGCGCGGGTTGGTGTTGGTGTCGGGTGAGGTGGCCGTGACGATGGGGTCGCCGGTATGAAGAGTGTGGGGTCGCGGTTACCGAGAGGGTTTAGGGTTTTTGATTTTGGTTTTGGGGATTTTGATTTGGGGGTGTTTTGGTTTAAATGGGAGATGGGCTGAGTCGGGTTTTGGGCTTGGGTTTGGGTGGGGTTTTAAATGGGAGTATGGGGTGGTGGGTGTTTGGTGTGGTAGAAAAATTGGGGAGTTTGTTTTGTTTTGTGGGGTATTGATTTATTTTGGGATTGGGCTAATTAAAATAAAGGGAATGGGCTTGGGAGTTTTTGTTTGGGTAGAATTGTTTTGGGTTTGGGTATAAGGGAATTTAATTGGGAGTTTTGGGCTTGGGCGAAAAAATGGGTTTAATTTAGGTTGGGTAGAAATTGTTTTGGGTTAGGAAATAAAAATGGGTTATGGATTTAAAAATATATAAGAGGGGTTTAATATTAAAATATATATTTTTTCTTGTTTTGTAAAAGATGTGAATTATTTAAAATAACATAACGACGTAATAATAATAAAATATAATATTTGCAAAATGTTTAATGCTTAATAAAAGGGAAATGCGATGCAATTTTGCGAGAATAAAATAACATAGAATTTTTGGATAATTCATGATTATTATAAGAATGCAAAATGATATAAAAATATGCGAATAATAATAATAATACGAGGATACACACATATATGCCTATATTTTAAAATTATTTTAAAAGTGTCAAAATATTAAAAATTATGAAAAAATCATAAAAGATGGGACAAAATTGGGTGTCAACAGATGCCCCTCTTTGGACGGAGACGATGAAAGAGTTTTCGGCCAAAGAAGTTGACTGAGTAGCCAATTTTGTCCCGATCATCGGGACTGCATGGTAAGAAATAGAATCCCCTGGGAAGTGAAGTTGCAAAAGATGGTACACATTCAAACAACAATGCCCCTGTCGACTTTTGGATGACATCGCTGATCTGAGAAACTAATGGGAAAGAGCGGGTCGACGTTGGAAGTAGGTCGTTAACCAAATTGCCTCGGTACGTCGTAAGAGATAGTCCCACGCTGTGATGAAGTTCCTGCAAATTTTAAAAAAAAACTCCTGCAAACTAAAGCTTAAGATATAATTAGTGTATAACTGCTGAGAAAAATTGTAGAGAAAAATAACTTGGAAATACCCGCATTATAAGGTGGGCGCCTGACTGAAATTAAAATACCCTTGTTATAAGGTGGGCGCTTGACTGAAATTAAAAATACCCTCATTATAAGGTGGGCGCCTGAAATGACGTCGTTGGATCGACGTGTTGAAGTTGAAGACGTCGTTGTAATGTTGTTGACGTAGCTGTTGTATAGACTTTGCTGATGTAGTCGTTGTATAGACGTTGATGATGTCGTCGTTGCATAGACTTTGCTGATGTTGTTGTTGTTGTAAATAATAGTTGTCGTGCTGCCGTAACGTCGTAGACGTTGTTGTAATGCTTTTGAAGATAGTTGATGTGTTGCAGTAACGTCAATGACGTTGTTGTAATGCTGTAAAAGATAGCTGCTGCGTTGAAGACGTCATTGTAAAGTTGTTGACGTCGTTGTAATGCTGTAAAAGATATTTGTTGTCTTTGCGAATGCCGTCGATGGCGTTGTTGTAATCTTTGTAAAGATAGTCGCTGCGTTGAAGACGCGTCAACGTAATCTTTGTTGACGCCGTCGTTGTAATCTTGTAAAGATATTTGTTGTCTTTGCAAAGAACGCCAATAGCGTTGTTGTAATCTTTGTAAAGATAGTCGCTGCGTTGAAGAGCGTCATTGTAATCTTTGTTGGCGTCGTTGTAATCTTTGTAAAGATATTTGTTGTCTTTGCGATGCGCCAATGACGTTGTTGTAATCTTTGTTTCTTTGTAGAAGATAATTGTCGTCTTTGCCATAACGTCGATGGCGTTATTGTAATGTTGTTTCTTTGTAGAAGATAATTGTCGTCGCCATAACGTCGATGGCGTTATTGTAATGTTGTTTTTCTTGTAGAAGATGATTGTTGTCTTTGTCATAACGCCGAGGGCGTTATTGTAATGTTGTCTTCTTTGTAGAAGATGATTGTTGTCTTTGTCATAACGTCGATGGCGTTATTGTAATGTTAATCTGTTGTAGATAATTTGTTGTGATGAAGTTCCCTTGTTATAAGGTGGGCGCCTGACTGAAATTAAAATACCCTCATTATAAGGTGGGTGCCTGAAATGACGTCGTTGGATCGACGTGTTGTGTTGAAGTTCCCTTGTTATAAGGTGGGCGCCTGACTGAAATTAAAATACCCTCATTATAAGGTGGGCGCCTGAAATGACGTCGTTGGATCGACGTGTTGTGTTGAAGTTCCCTTGTTATAAGGTGGGCGCCTGACTGAAATTATAAGGTGGGCGCCTGAAATGACGTCGTTGGATCGACGTGTTGTGTTGAAGACGTCGTTGTAATGTTGTTGACGTCGTTGTAATGCTGTAAAAGATTGTTGTGTTGTCGTAAAAGATAGCTGCCGCATTGAAGACGTCATTGTGATGTTGTGGACGTCGTTGAGATGATGTAAAAGATAGTTGTCGCATCGAAGACGTCATTGTAACGTTGTTGACGTCGTTGAGGTGCTGTAAAAGATAGTTGCTGCGTTGCCGTAGAAGATAGTTGCTGCATTGCCGTAAAAGATAGTTGTTGCATTGCCGTAAAAGATAGTTGTTGCGTTGTCGTAAAAGATAGTTGCTGCATTGCCGTAAAAGATAGTTGCTGCATTGCCGTAAAAGATAGTTGATGCATTGCCGTAAAAGATAGTTGTTGCATTGCCGTAAAAGATAGTTGTTGCATTGCCGTAAAAGATAGCTGCTGCGTTTGAAGACGTCATTGTAGTGTTGTTGACGTCGTTGAGATGCGGTAAAAGATAGTTGCTGCATTGCCGTAAAAGATAGTTGCTGCGTTTGAAGACGTCATTTGACGTCGTCGAGATCTGATAAAGATAATTGTCGTCTTTGCGTTCTTTGTAAAGATAGTCATTGCATTGAAGACGTCATTGTAATGTTGTTGACGTCGTTGAGATGCGGTACAAGATATTTGTTGCATTGCCGTAAAGATAGTTTGCTGCTTTGAAGACGTCATTGTAAGCGCCGCTGGCGTCACGAGATCTTTGTAGAAAATGATTGTGTCTTTGTCATAACGTCGATGACGTTATTGTAATGTTAATCTGTTGTAAGAGATGTAAGTGGCGTCCTTGCCGTCGGTTCTTTGTAATAGGGTTCCACGTTGTCTTTGAATCTTCCGCCGATCCAAACTCATGTGAATTGAAATGTCGTCTGGCACGGGCGAAAATGTGATCGCGACGTCTTTGCCGTCGGGTTTGCCTTGTTGTGGTTCTTTGTGATCCGAAATAACATCTTTGTGCGGACATAATAGTCGGGACCACAGTAGGTCAAGATGATGTCTTCGTATAAATGCGAGAACAAGAACGTAATCCTTGTAGTGAGTTGTAGTGCGAAATTCTTTGGGAATTGATCATAACTGATGTGGCTTCCCTGCTTTTTCAACCTGAAGAACCTGTACTCAAAGAAAATTTGTGAGTTTGGGGAGGCGCGGTTGATTCGCGTTGACTTGATAGCTTTGGCTCTTGATAAATGCATGTCCTGCCGATTTGGACTGTAGCCCTGCCTGGTTCCCGCCTTGGCTACCCGCTAATGAACACATTCGTTGAAAATAATTTATTTATAAGAAAGTATGCTTATCATTATAAGTTCTTGTCGAACCCTAATAAAAAAATATTTGTTGAAAATGATTTGCTTATACGAAAGTAGGCATATACGTAAAATATCTTGTCAAACTCTAATGAAAATATTTGGTGAAAATAAAGCGTATAAGAAAGTATGCATATTAGTAATAAAAATCTTGTCAAATTTTAATGAAAAATTTGGTGAAATAAATAAACTTATAATAAAGTAGGCATATATGTAAAAAGTTCTGGTTTAATTCTAATGGAAAATATTTGTTAAAAATAAATTGCTTATAAGAAAGTATGCATATATGTAAATATCTGTCGAGCAGTGACATGCGGTGAAACAGAGCAAACGTCTTATCCAAAATCCTCTTAGGCTGAAGACTTAGTTTGCCGATGCTTTTCCAGGTTTATCGGCGTGCTCTGGTAGTGATCCCTTAAAATGCCCCGATTCCGATATGTGAGGATGATGATCTTTTAAACGGACAACCGAGTCTTGTCTGGGTTGCTTGCATGTCCTATCAGGGTGATCAGATGGGTGCATTTTTGTCTTTTGTGAGATAAAGGAGAAAATATTTCCTAATGGTGGGACCGAAGCCGATTTAGGCCGTCTACGTATCCCCATGAGGGAATCAGGTCGTGACGTAGTTCATTACAAGTAAAAGGGGATTGTAAGGATTTTTCTAAAGATGGGACCGAAGCCGATGTGGCCGCCTACGTATCCCGCCGAGGGAATCAGGTCATAACGTAGTTCAGGTGGCGCAAAGGAGATTGTAAGGATTTTTCTAAAGATGGAACCGAAGCCGATGTGGCCGCCTACGTATCCCGCCGAGGGAATCAGGTCACAACGTAGTTCGGGTTAGCAAAGAAATGTGATTTGGGAAATTTGTGATCTAAAGAAACGGAACCCTACATGGGTTCCTTTGCGTATCCCGCCTGGGAGCGCAATTTTTACAACATAAGAAATGCATTACATAGAGAATAACTAATCTTAGATATGGTATCTCTTCACTGCATCTGCATTGATGGTTTTTGGCCATTCTATTCTGATAAAGTTGCCCCGGACAACTGCGTCCATCTGCTTTCATCAATCAGTCTCTTAGTAAATGATTCATGTATTCACTTGGTTGCGAAAGAAATAGCATTGCCCCAGTAGAAATCCTGATCGTAATATGGTAGCCCAAGAGTACAAATGGCAAACGTCCGTGCCAATGCTGGTAACTATCAACCATCTTGATGTTTCATCCAAATCTGGCTTTGACTTATTCCAAAAATGCCTCAATTCTTCCGCTTGTGAATCTTCCTTATATTCTTCGAAGTCTTGCTCGTTGTTTAAGACTTTGTTTGCTTGTTTCATTAGATGTCACATATTGCCGACAAATTAGTTTGCATGATGAAAAAAGAAAGGAAAATTATTAAACAAAGCAGATTTTAAAATAGCAAAAGCAATGAAGATTTGTCATTTTAAGCTTTCAAAAGGTGGAGGCAAAATACATTAAACTGCATAAAATGTGGTTCAGGCCTCAATTTAAATCGCATTTTTCATTAAGTACTAATACAATTTGGGTAGACATGATTGGGAAATAAAAGATGAGGTGCTCACTTGCTTTTAGTCAACACGAATCAACCTTTGGGGAAATAAATAAGGCAAAATGAAACTCCTGAAAAATGAAGAAAACTAAATTAGTATAAGGTGAGTAATTATTGATTTAAATAATATACACAGAGTGGAAAGCAGTAAAAAACAACAAAATGATTGTAAGGCAATTAAATGCGCATCCTAATATGCATGGGGGCCTCCCTTATGCCGGAGGTGGGCCTAAACGCTAGATATGCGGGATTACGACAGATTTGATCCAAGCAGCTAAACTGCAATGCTTTGTCGGAAATGAGACAAAATGAATGTACATTTTCCAATTTCAGCATGTCATGATTAGTCTTGGATTAGTCTATCCTTATCACGCTACACATAATATGATGATTGGTCGTTGGGTTGTGAGACCCGTAGACATCTTTGGCGGATTTCTTAATTGTGGCGTCGATACCAAGGATCGACCCACCTAAGGTGTATGCATGCATGACTTAAAATAAAGGGTGGTATAGCTCTATCTTATATTTTCTAAGATTTGGCTGACTAGACACAAGGTTCCCGAGCGGACTACTCGAGTGAGAAGGCTACGCGGCCACCAGATGGTCCTGGTCACTCCGCCGCATACGCCAACTCTCCTAAATTTTGGTAGATTGAAAGAAATTTGGGTGCGTAAAACACACCTCGCGTGGAGTGTGTGATAGTGTCAATTTTCCAGAGTGGAAGAAATATGAACGAAATGCCAATTTATGATAAGCAATAAAAATATAGAAATTAAAGCAGTTATGCATGCAAAAAATTTCATAAAGGAAACAAATCAAAGCATTACATCAAATAAAGAGTGAAAGTAAAGCACAAATAATAATTAACCTGAATTTGCTATGGTTAAGAACCTGAAAATCCCAATGAGTCGCCATCTTTGTCGCCCTATTTTGACCTCGCTCGGGTCAAAGCGGAGCCTTGGGGCGTGTCAGGGTGATTCGTGGGTAAAAAGGGTTGAGGAGTCGCCACCTAATTATTTTTACGGTGAATTAGGACACCTAAATATTAAAACTAAGTGCTGCAATGTAAACTCCAATTTTAAGGTCTGCGAAACTAGCGAGATTCTAGGTAAGGGTTCTTTATTATCCTAAAGGGAAGGGGTTAGGCATCCTTTAAGATCCGCTAACTTGCGGTTATCCGGTAAAACTCAGGTTAATTACTGGTAGAAATAATGCATATTTTACAAGTATAATAGATTAAAAGACGTTTGCAAATAATTAGAAAAAGGATGCATTTTTAAAAGATAGATAAATGTAGAGATTTTTCAAAATATGCATTTATATGATATCTAAAGAGAAATACATATAGAGTTGAAAAAATATGTATTTTGACAATTGATAGTAAAACAATTTATTTATAATGCCAAAGAAGTAAAATTTTGGGAATCATTGAATTGTAAATTGACAAAAGATAAACTTATTCGTTATGATTAATAAAGCAAATAAAAGATGACAAAAGTTGTTTTGAAAATCTTGAATACGCGTGACGAGCCTAAAATAAAATAAACTAGCGAAGGATTTCTAAGTTTGCGAGCCTACAAATAAATAAGCTAGCGACGGGTTTCAAATCTTAAACTATCCTATGAATAAATCCTAAGTTTGCCTATTCTAAGCATTTCAATAATTACATAAGTGCGATAAATAATATTACAATACAAAGCGAGATAAAAGCGGAATTAAAGAAAGAAATAAAATAAATAAACTCCGAGGAATAATTGTCGTTATTTACTTTAATCCCTGCAAGCTGTCAAGAACAAACGGTTAGAGACAGTTAAGTACAAATAACTTCATATCCGTATTCAAAACAGTGAATGTTTTGATCGCGGAGGGCTCAGACTTAAATTTTGAAAACAACATTCCAATCACGTCGTGGCTGCAAACATCTGACTCATGTAGTTTATTTTTTGATTGCCTCGCCTACTAAACGTGTCGGTCTCTCGGGTGAAATAGAAAAGATCACTATAATCACGTCGTGGCTGCGAATATATAACTTGTTGGTTATTTTAGTCACCTCGCCTACTAAACATGTTGATCTCGGATAACAGGTTTAAGTGTTCATCCTTGCCCGTGAAGTTATATTTCCGTCTTTGCAACTGTAGGCCTCAAAATCGACGGATATTTTTCATCGGCGATGTAGTATCGTGTTCAAATCAGTAAAAAAATGAAACAAGAATAAAGATGGCGATGAATGAATAGCATGAAAAACAGAGGCGTAAAAACAAATTCGAAAATGACGCTGTCTAGTTTAAAACAAGAAAGCGAGAGAACAAATATTTTGAATCTTTGAAACAATGAATCGAAATAGAAAGCAATGTTTGAAAATGCGAAGTAAACCGAGAACAAAGAAGCGGAAAATGCGGCCTCAATTCAATTTCGCTTACTTTAATGCGATATTAATTAAAGCGATAAAAGCGATTGCCAAAAGCGAGCGATGGCGCTTTAAAATATCCGACCCGAGTTTCTGAAATTCTGGAAATTCAAATCGGGTCGCCCCAGGCGGTCGATGATTCATACCAAATCGATTTCAATGCAGGTTTGGATAACCAACAACAAAAATATGAAATGCAAGAATTCGAAAATGTTGTTAAACCGGTCGACCGACCAGTCGATCTGACCGTCGATCTGACCGGATCAATGATCCAAACTTGAAATCGATTTCAAAGACCAATTTCAGATAACCAAGAACAAGAATATGAAATGCAAGAATTCGAAAATGTTGCCAAAACCGGTCGACTGACCGTCGATGATCTGACCGGATCAATGATCCAAACTTGAAATCGATTTCGACCAATTTCGTGATAACCAAGAACAAGAATATGAAATGCAAGAATTCGAAAATGTTGCCTAAACCGTCGACTGACCGTCGATGACCGACCAATTGGAGTTTCAACCCTAATCAAACAATTTCGTCAATTTCGGATAACCAAAGATAACAACAAAGAAGAATGTAGGAAAATTGGAAAAATCTAAACCGTCGACGGGCAGTCGATGTTTCGACCAATTGTGTGTTCAACCCAAGTCAAATAATTTCATCAATTTCAGATAACCAATGATAACAAACAAGAATGTAAGAAAATTGGAAAAATCTAAACTGGTCGACCAGGCCGGTCGATGTTTGACCGAAATCAGTGATCCGAACCAAATCTTACACCAAATTCAGATAACCAACATACATAAACATGAAATGCAAGAATTCTGAAAATGTTACCCGAACCGGGTCGACCCGACCCGAAATCAGTGAAAAAATCATAGAAATCAAAGGGGATGACAAACCTTCTCGGACTTGATTCTTGGAACAACAACGAAGCCAAATACTCTCAAATCAAGAACACAACAAAATATGTATGTATATATTGAATAATCTTCCGAAAATCCTTCCGAAAGTCTATTTTTTCTTCCTCGAAAATCTCCTCTTCTTGATGAAGAACAACATGGGGGTATTTATAGGTGGATTCCCCCCTAAAAAACGAGTTTGAATTCGAATTAAAGGTAAAGAAAAATCCGGATTTGAGGGGCATGGGTCGCGGGTTTTAGGGGTATGGGTCGGTGACTGAGTTGGTGGTGGCGGGGTTGGTGTTGGTGTCGGGTGAGGTGGCCGCGACGATGGGGTCGCGGTATGGGAAGTGTGGGGTCGCGGTCCGAGAGGGTTTAGGGTTTTTGATTTTGGTTTTTGGGGATTTTTGATTTGGGGGGTGTTTTGGTTTAAATGGGGAGATGGGGCTGGTCGGGTTTGGGCTTGCGGGTTTGGGTGAGGGTTTTAAATGGGAGTATGGGGTGGTGGGTGTTTCGGTGTGGGCCGAAAAATTGGGGGGTTTGTTTTGTTTTGTGGGGTATTGATTTATTTTGGGATTGGGCTAATTAAAATAAAGGGAATGGGCTTGGGAGTTGTTGTTTGGGTAGAATTGCTTTGGTGTTGGGTATAAGGGAATTTAATTGGGGAGTTTTGGGCTTGGACGAAAAAATGGGTTTAATTTAGGTTGGGTAGAAATTGTTTTGGGTTAGGAAATAAAAATGGGTTATGGATTTAAAAATATATAAGAGGGGTTTAATATTAAAATATATATATTTTTTTCTTGTTTTGTAAAAGATGTGAATTATTTAAAATAACATAACGACGTAATAATAATAAAATATAATATTTGCAAAATGTTTAATGCTTAATAAAAGGGAAATGCGATGCAATTTTGCGAGAATAAAATAACATAGAATTTTTGGATAATTCATGATTATTATAAGAATGCAAAATGATATAAAAATATGCGAATAATAATAATACGAGGATACACACATATATGCCTATATTTTAAAATTATTTTAAAAGTGTCAAAATATTAAAAATTACGAAAAAATCATAAAAGATGGGACAAAATTGGGTGTCAACAGATGCCCCTCTTTGGACGGAGACGATGAAAGAGTTTTCGGCCAAAGAAGTTGACTGAGTAGCCAATTTTGTCCCGATCATCGGGACTGCATGGTAAGAAATAGAATCCCCGGGGGAAGTGAAGTTGCAAAAAGATGGTACACATTCAAACAACAATGCCCCAGTGTCGACTTTGGATGACACTGGTCGTTGATGCGAGAAACTAATGGGAAAGAGCGGATCGACGTTCGAAGTAGGTCGTTGACCAAATTGCCTCGGTTCGTCGTAAGAGATAGTCCCACGCTGTGATGAAGTTCCTGCAAATTTAAAAAAAAAAAAAAAACTCCTGCAAACTAAAGCTTAAGATATAATTAGTGTATAACTGCTGAGAAAAATTGTAGAGAAAAATAACTTGGAAATACCCGCATTATAAGGTGGGCGCCTGACTGAAATTAAAATACCCTTGTTATAAGGTGGGCGCTTGACTGAAATTAAAAATACCCTCATTATAAGGTGGCGCTGAAATGACGCCGTCGTTGGATCGGCGTGTTGAAGTTGAAGACGCCGTTGTAATGTTGTTGGCGTAGGCGTTGTATAGACTTTCTTTGATGTAGTCGTTGTTTAGACGTTGATGATGTCGTCGTTGCATAGACTTTGCTGATGTTGTTGTTGTTGTAAATAATAGTTGTCGTGCTGCCGTAACGTCGTAGACGTTGTTGTAATGCTTTTGAAGATAGTTGATGTGTTGCAGTAACGTCAATGACGTTGTTGTAATCTTTGTAAAGATAGTCGCTGCGTTGAAGACGTCATTGTAAAGTTGTTGGCGCCGTTGTAATCAGAAAAGATATTTGTTGTCTTTGCGAACGCCGATACGCGTTGTTGTAATCTTTGTAAAGATAGTCGCTGCGTTGAAGACGCCAACGTAATCTTTGTTGGCGTCGTTGTAATCTTTGTAAAGATATTTGTTGTCTTTGCGATGCGCCAATGACGCGTTGTTGTAATGTCAGTAAAGATAGTCTGCTGCGTTGAAGACGTCATTGTAATCTTTGTTGACGTCGTTGTAATCTTTGTAAAGATATTTGTTGTCTTTGCGATACGCCAATGACGCGTTGTTGTAATCTTTGTTTCTTTGTAGAAGATAATTGTCGTCTTTGCCATAACGCCGTCGATGACGTTATTGTAATGTTGTTTTGCTGTAGAAGATAATTGTCGTGCTGCCATAACGTCGATGACGTTATTGTAATGTTGTTTTGCTGTAGAAGATGATTGTTGTGCTGTCATAACGTCGAGGACGTTATTGTAATGTTGTCTTGCTGTAGAAGATGATTGTTGTGCTGTCATAACGTCGATGACGTTATTGTAATGTTGTCCTGTTGTAGATAGCTGTTGTGATGAAGTTCCCTTGTTATAAGGTGGGCGCCTGACTGAAATTAAAATACCCTCATTATAAGGTGGGCGCCTGAAATGACGTCGTTGGATCGACGTGTTGTGTTGAAGTTCCCTTGTTATAAGGTGGGCGCCTGACTGAAATTAAAATACCCTCATTATAAGGTGGGCGCCTGAAATGACGTCGTTGGATCGACGTGTTGTGTTGAAGTTCCCTTGTTATAAGGTGGGCGCTGGTGAAATTATAAGGTGGCGCACGAAATGACGTCGTTGGATCGACGTGTTGTGTTGAAGACGTCGTTGTAATGTTGTTGACGTCGTTGTAATGCTGTAAAAGATTGTTGTGTTGTCGTAAAAGATAGCTGCCGCATTGAAGACGTCATTGTGATGTTGTGGACGTCGTTGAGATGATGTAAAAGATAGTTGTCGCATCGAAGACGTCATTGTAACGTTGTTGACGTCGTTGAGGTGCTGTAAAAGATAGTTGCTGCGTTGCCGTAGAAGATAGTTGCTGCATTGCCGTAAAAGATAGTTGTTGCATTGCCGTAAAAGATAGTTGTTGCGTTGTCGTAAAAGATAGTTGCTGCATTACCGTAAAAGATAGTTGCTGCATTGCCGTAAAAGATAGTTGTTGCATTGCCGTAAAAGATAGCTGCTGCATTGCCGTAAAGATAGTTGTTGCATTGCCGTAAAGATAGTCTTTGCGTTTGAAGACGCTATTGTAGTGTTGTTGACGCCGTTGAGATGCGGTAAAGATAGTTCTTTGCATTGCCGTAAAGATAGTTCTTTGCGTTTGAAGGCGTCATTTGGCGTCGTCGAGATCTGATAAAGATAATTGTCGTCTTTGCGTTCTTTGTAAAGATAGTTGTTGCATTGAAGACGTCATTGTAATGTTGTTGACGCCGTTGAGACGCGGTACAAGATATTTGTTGCATTGCCGTAAAGATAGTTGTTGCTTTGAAGACGCCATTGTAGCGCCGCTGACGCCGCCGAGATGTCAGAGAAAATGATTGTGTCTTTGTCATAACGCCGATGCGACGTTATTGTAATGTTGTCCTGTTGTAAGAGATGTAAGTGACGCCCTTGCCGCCGCTTGTCAGTAATAGGGTTCCACGTTGTCAATCTTCACGATCCAAACTCATGTGAATTGAAATGTCGCCCTGGCACGCGCGAAAATGTGATCGCGACGTCTTTGCCGTCGGGTTTGCCTTGTTGTGGTTCTTTGTGATCCGAAATAACATCTTTGTGCAGACATAATAGCTCGGGACCACAGTAGGTCAAGATGATGTCTTCAGATAAATGCGTAACAAGAACGTAATCCTTGTAGTGAGTTGTAGTGCCGAAATTCTTTGGGAATTGATCATAACCGATGTGGCTTCCCCGCTTTTTCAACCTCAAGAACCTGTACTCAAAGAAAATTTGTGAGTTTGGGGAGGCGGTTGATTAGGTTGACTTGATAGCTTTGGCTCTTGATAGTGCATGTCCCTGGCCGATTTGGACTCATAGCCCTGTCTGGTTCCCAGTCTTGGCTAACCGTTAATGAAAACATTTGTTGAAAATAATTTATTTATAAGAAAGTATGCTTATCATTAAAAGTTCTTGTCGAACTCTAATGAAAAAAAATATTTGTTGAAAATGATTTGCTTATACGAAAGTAGGCATATACGTAAAATATCTTGTCAAACTCTAATGAAAATATTTGGTGAAAATAAACTGTGTATAAGAAAGTATGCATATTAGTAATAAAAATCTTGTCAAATTTTAATGAAAAAATTTGGTGGAAATAAATCGCTTATAATAAAGTAGGCATATATGTAAAAAGTTACATTAATTCTAATGGAAAATATTTGTTAAAAATAAATTGCTTATAAGAAAGTATGCATATATGTAAATATCTCACGGCAAAGTGACATGCGGTGAAAGCAGAGCAAACGCCTTATCCAAAATCCTCTTAGGTCAAGACTTAGTTTGCCGATGCTTTTCCAGGTTTATCGGCGCCCTCTGGTAGTGATCCCTTAAAAATGCCCCGCTCGATATGTGAGGATGATGATCTTTTAAACGGACAACCGAAGTCTTGTCTGGGTTGCTTGCATGTCCTATCGTGGTGATCGGATGGGTGCATTTTTGTCTTTTGTGAGATAAAGGAGAAAATATTTCCTAATGGTGGGACCGAAGCCGATTTAGGCCGTCTACGTATCCCCATGAGGGAATCAGGTCGTGACGTAGTTCATTACAAGTAAAAGGGGATTGTAAGGATTTTTCTAAAGATGGGACCGAAGCCGATGTGGCCGCCTACGTATCCCGCCGAGGGAATCAGGTCATAACGTAGTTCGGTGGCGCAGGAGATTGTAAGGATTTTTCTAAAGATGGAACCGGTTGATGTGGCGCCACGTATCCCGCCGAGGGAATCAGGTCACAACGTAGTTCGGGTTAGCAAAGAAATGTGATTTGGGAAATTTGTGATCTAAAGAAACGGAACCCTACATGGGTTCCTTTGCGTATCCCGCCTGGGAGCGCAATTTTTACAACATAAGAAATGCACTACATAGAGAATAACTAATCTTAGATATGGTATCTCTTCATCAGATCTGCATTGATGGTTTTTGGCCATTCTATTCTGATAAAGTTGCCCCGGACAACTGCGTCCATCTGCTTTCATCAATCAGTCTCTTAGTAAATGATTCATGTATTCACTTGGTTGCGAAAGAAATAGCATTGCCCCAGTAGAAATCCTGATCGTAATATGGTAGCCCAAGAGTACAAATGGCAAACGTCCGTCGGGTAATCTTTGGTAACTATCAACCATCTTGATGTTTCATCCAAATCTGGCTTTGACTTATTCCAAAAATGCCTCAATTCTTCCGCTTGTGAATCTTCCTTATATTCTTCGAAGTCTTGCTCGTTGTTTAAGACTTTGTTTGCTTGTTTCATTAGATGTCACATATTGCCGACAAATTAGTTTGCATGATGAAAAAAGAAAGGAAAATTATTAAACAAAGCAGATTTTAAAATAGCAAAAGCAATGAAGATTTGTCATTTTAAGCTTTCAAAAGGTGGAGGCAAAATACATTAAACTGCATAAAATGTGGTTCAGGCCTCAATTTAAATCGCATTTTTCATTAAGTACTAATACAATTTGGGTAGACATGATTGGGAAATAAAAGATGAGGTGCTCCGCCAGTTTTAGTCAACACGAATCAACCTTTGGGGAAATAAATAAGGCAAAATGAAACTCCTGAAAAATGAAGAAAACTAAATTAGTATAAGGTGAGTAATTATTGATTTAAATAATATACACAGAGTGGAAAGCAGTAAAAAACAACAAAATGATTGTAAGGCAATTAAATGCGCATCCTAATATGCATGGGGGCCTCCCTTATGCCGGAGGTGGGCCTAAACGCTAGATATGCGGGATTACGACAGATTTGATCCAAGCGGCTAAACCGCAATGCTTTGTCGGAAATGAGACAAAATGAATGTACATTTTCCAATTTCAAAGATGTCATGATTAGTCTTGGATTAGTCTATCCTTATCACGCTACACATAATATGATGATTGGTCGTTGGGTTGTGAGACCCGTAGACATCTTTGGCGGATTTCTTAATTGTGGCGTCGATACCAAGGATCGACCCACCTAAGGTGTATATGCATGCATGACTTAAAATAAAGGGTGGTATAGCTCTATCTTATATTTTCTAAGATTTGGCCGACTAGACACAAGGTTCCCGAGCGGACTACTCGAGTGAGAAGGCTACGCGCCACCAGATGGTCCGTCACTCGCCGCATACGCCAACTCTCCTAAATTTTGGTAGATTGAAAGAAATTTGCGGGTGCGTAAAACACACCTCGCGTGTAGTGTGTGATAGTGTCAATTTTCCAGAGTGGAAGAAATATGAACGAAATGCCAATTTATGATAAGCAATAAAAATATAGAAATTAAAGCAGTTATGCATGCAAAAAATTTCATAAAGGAAACAAATCAAAGCATTACATCAAATAAAGAGTGAAAGTAAAGCACAAATAATAATTAACCTGAATTTGCTATGGTTAAGAACCTGAAAATCCCCAGCGGAGTCGCCATGCTGTCGCGCCCTATTTTGACCTCGCTCGGGTCAAAGCGGAGCGCGGACGTGTCCGGGGTGATTCCTGGGTAAAAAGGGTTGAGGAGTCGCCACCTAATTATTTTTACGGTGAATTAGGACACCTAAATATTAAAACTAAGTGCTGCAATGTAAACTCCAATTTTAAGGTCTGCGAAACTAGCGAGATTCTAGGTAAGGGTTCTTTATTATCCTAAAGGGAAGGGGTTAGGCATCCTTTAAGATCCGCTAACTTGCGGTTATCCGGTAAAACTCAGGTTAATTACTGGTAGAAATAATGCATATTTTACAAGTATAATAGATTAAAAGACGTTTGCAAATAATTAGAAAAAGGATGCATTTTTAAAAGATAGATAAATGTAGAGATTTTTCAAAATATGCATTTATATGATATCTAAAGAGAAATACATATAGAGTTGAAAAAATATGTATTTTGACAATTGATAGTAAAACAATTTATTTATAATGCCAAAGAAGTAAAATTTTGGGAATCATTGAATTGTAGATTGACAAAAGATAAACTTATTCGTGATGATTGGTATAGCAAAGAAAAGATGACAAAAGGTGTGTTGAAAATCTTGAATACAGCGTGATTTGAGCCTAAAATAAAATAAACTAGCGAAGGATTTCTAAGTTTGCGAGCCTACAAATAAATAAGCTAGCGACGGGTTTCAAATCTTAAACTATCCTATGAATAAATCCTAAGTTTGCCTATTCTAAGCATTTCAATAATTACATAAGTGCGATAAATAATATTACAATACAAAGCGAGATAAAAGCGGAATTAAAGAAAGAAATAAAATAAATAAACTCCGAGGAATAATTGTCGTTATTTACTTTAATCCCTGCAAGCTGTCAAGAACAAACGGTTAGAGACAGTTAAGTACAAATAACTTCATATCCGTATTCAAAACAGTGAATGTTTTGATCGCGGAGGGCTCAGACTTAAATTTTGAAAAGAACATTCCAATCACGTCGTGGCTGCAAACATATGACTAATGTAGTTTATTTTTTGATTGCCTCGCCTACTAAACGTGTCGGTCTCTCGGGTGAAATAGAAAAGATCACTATAATCACGTCGTGGCTGCGAATATATAACTTGTTGGTTATTTTAGTCACCTCGCCTACTAAACATGTTGATCTCAGATAAAAGGTTTAAGTCTTCATCCTTGCCCAGAAGTTATATTTCCGTCTTTGCAACTGTGTAGGCCTCAAAATCGACGGATATTTTTCATCGGCCAGTGTAGTATCGTGTTCAAATCAGTAAAAAAAAATGAAACAAGAATAAAGATGGCGTGAGCGATAGCATGAAAACAGAGGCGTAAAAACAAATTCGAAAATGACGCTGTCTAGTTTAAAACAAGAAACAAGAGAACAAATATTTTGAATCTTTGAAACAGTGAAACCGAAATAGAAAGCAATGTTTGAAAAATGCGAAGTAAGCGAGAACAAAGAAGCGGAAAATGCGGCCTCGAATTCAATTTAAATCGGCCTTAATGCGATATTAATTAAAACAAGAAACAAAGGCCAAAGAAACGAGCAAGGAGCGCTTAAAATATCCGACCCGAAGTTTCAAATTCGGAAATTCAAATCGGTCGCCTGACCGGTCGTTGATTCATACCCAAATCGATTTCATTTAGCCAGATAACCAACAACAAAAATATGAAATGCAAGAATTCGAAAATGTTGCTAAATCGGTCGACGGACCGTCAAGGATCTGACCCGGATCAACGATCCAAACTTGAAATCGATTTCAAAGACCAATTTCGTGATAACCAAGAACAAGAATA
This sequence comes from Anisodus acutangulus, assembly GCA_029783415.1. Lineage (NCBI taxonomy): Eukaryota > Viridiplantae > Streptophyta > Magnoliopsida > Solanales > Solanaceae > Anisodus > Anisodus acutangulus. Next base: position 2,280,447 of record CM056491.1, read on the forward strand.
TGAAATGCAAGAATTAAAATGTTGCCAAATCGGTCGACTGACCCGTCGATGATCTGACCCGGATCAATGATCCAAACTTGAAATCGATTTCAAAGACCAATTTCGATAACCAAGAACAAGAATATGAAATGCAAGAATTCGAAAATGTTGCCCAAACCGTCGACTGACCGTCGATGACCGACCCGAATTGGAGTTTCAATCCTAATCAAACAATTTCAAATTTCGGATAACCAAAGATAACAACAAAGAAGAATGTAGGAAAATTGGAAAAATCTAAACCTGTCGACGGGCCGTCGATGACCGACCAATTGTGTGTTCAACCCAAGTCAAATAATTTCATCAATTTCAGATAACCAATGATAACAAACAAAGAATGTAAGAAAATTGGAAAAATCTAAACTGTCGATCTGACCGGTCGATGACCCGACCAAATCGATTGATCCGAACCAAATCTTACACCAAATTCGGATAACCAACATACATAAACATGAAATGCAAGAATTACGAAAATGTTACGAACTGGTCGACCCGACCAAATCGCTGAAAAAATCATAGAAATCAAAGGGATGACAAACCTTCTGACTTGATTCTTGGAACAACAACGAAGCCAAATACTCTCAAATCAAGAACACAACAAAATATGTATGTATATATTGAATAATCTTCCAAAATCCTTCCGAAAGTCTATTTTTCTTCCTCGAAAATCTCCTTTTCTTGATGAAGAACAACATGGGGTATTTATAGGTGGATTCCCCTAAAAACGAGTTTGAATTGAATTAAAGGTAAAGAAAAATCCGGATTTGAGGGGCATGGGTCGCGGGTTTTAGGGGTATGGGTCAGTAGCGGGAGTTGGTGGTGGCAGGGGTTGGTGTTGGTGTCGGGTGAGGTGACGGCGACGGGGTCAGCCGGTATGAAAGTGTGGGGTCGCGGTCGGTGAGAGGGTTTAGGGTTTTGATTTTGGTTTTGGGATTTTTGATTTGGGGGGTGTTTTGGTTTAAATGGGGAGATGGGTTTGAGTCGGGTTTTGGGCTTGGGTTTGGTGGGGTTTTAAATGGGAGTATGGGTCAGTGGGTGTTTGGTGTGGTAGAAAAATTGGGGGTTTGTTTTGTTTTGTGGGGTATTGATTTATTTTGGGATTGGGCTAATTAAAATAAAGGGAATGGGCTTGGGAGTTTTGTTTGGGTAGAATTGTTTTGGGTTTGGGTATAAGGGAATTTAATTGGGGAGTTTTGGGCTTGGGACTAAAAATGGGTTTAATTTAGGTTGGGTAGAAATTGTTTTGGGTTAGGAAATAAAAATGGGTTATGGATTTAAAAATATATAAGAGGGTTTAATATTAAAATATATATATTTTTTCTTGTTTTGTAAAAGATGTGAATTATTTAAAATAACATAACGACGTAATAATAATAAAATATAATATTTGCAAAATGTTTAATGCTTAATAAAAGGGAAATGCGATGCAATTTTGCGAGAATAAAATAACATAGAATTTTTGGATAATTCATGATTATTATAAGAATGCAAAATGATATAAAAATATGCGAATAATAATAATACGAGGATACACACATATATGCCTATATTTTAAAATTATTTTAAAAGTGTCAAAATATTAAAAATTACGAAAAAATCATAAAAGACGGGACAAAATTGGGTGTCAACAACTATCAGGGCTCACATAAATCTACATTCTTTACAATTTTTCTGGATATCACCTATCAACCACATAAAGGAACTATAAGCAAACCTGGGGTGCCATGAAATTTGAGTAACTCGTCTTGGATCTGTTGAAGTCGACCAAGAATCAGTCCTCAATTTCAAAATCGATGGTTTTCTGAAGAAAAAAAAATCATAAACATTCATCAAATTACATTTCTTTATTGGCACTCCATAAGGAAGACCGAAGAGAAGAATGAGAGAGGTAAGGAAAAACGGCAATGAAACATAGGGAAAATAGAAGAACTACAAGAAGAGAATCCATCAAACAAGGTACACAGTTACAATAGAAATATTTTGTTTTATAGAAGGAAGTAAATTTGTTTCCATTGAAAAACTATTTCGTGGATACTAGTGTATACTCTACTAAAAAATCTCCATTTCTTCACTGAATTTTTAACTGAGACATGTTGAGTGACTATTTCGATTGAATGTCGGTGGGAAAACCTATATAGTAATGTTTTTCACATGAAAAAATTAAGAAAATTTTCAGCGTTTTAATAGGAATCTGTTTCCACCATGCGTTTTACGAACGTTTCAATGTGAACTTGTTTTGAACCATGCGTTTTCCAGTGAGCTGATTCAGTAAGAATGATATGAAAAAATTATATTTTATAGCATAAATTTCCTAGTGAATGTAGGTGGAAAAACCTTTAGATAATGTGAAAATGGAGAAAGTGATGTTTTGGTAAACAACTAACAACATTGAAGATAAAAAGTAAGATAATTCATAATTATAAAAGAAGTACTTTATGCCTACCACTGCAGTTGTGTTTTGGAAAAGAAGTTGAAGCTTTTTTATTGCAAACAGTCAAATATCAGTTGAATAGTATCAACTCCTTTTCCATTCTTTTCAAGCATAAAATACACTATCGGCATGCATGATATTATTGCATTTGTTGCACCTAACAATGTAAACAATTGTCCCGAAGAAATTTTTGAATTTGACTTGACTGATCGGTGAAATTTGATTCAGAAAATTATGTTCTCTCTGCTTCACGAAAAGGGAAAAAAGTTCAGTGGTTAAATTATCTAATTTTAAGACGCTTTCTATTGTTATTCACTTCACTTCTGAGCCTCATTTTAGCCGATCTTTTCAATTAATCAACAGCACACTGAATTAGTGAACGTTAAAAGGTAGTACTAATGTAAAGATGGTCTTACTTATCATTTCTTGTAATATGATGAGAAATATCATATGGACTTTTATTTAAACAGTTTGCATCTTTATGAGGTAATTTGTACATATTTCATCGAAAGATTTTATATGATAAGTACACCGATTATATTCGTATGATGATTAGAAGCCAAATAACCAACCACTCTAATAAGGTTTTGTAGTTTATTTCGACTTTCTAATAAAGTGTTTACTGTCTATCTAAAATTTGGAACAACACAAATTAGCAGCCCATCACTTTCTTTTGTGCAAGCCCATTTTTTGGAGTCACTGTTCCATCATTTCCGGCCAAAGCCCTGTACTTATCCTTCCTAGTAAAATTAGTGCACTCATACGATAACGTTGCAGCGATCGTCCTCTGTATATAATTTGCCACATCGTGACTTGATTTTCCAGCTCTACAAGTCAAGTCATATGGCAATTTGTTCAAAAATGTTACTTCATATGAAGGGCTAGGATTCATGAAGAAATAAAAAGGGTCCATTCCTTTCCAACCCCTAGCCGTCGTGCCATGGAACATGCTCATTTTATTAGACATAGCGACGGGGACAAGCTCGTCCGTTAGTTCCGCGAATAAGGCCGAAAATCTTAGTAAAAATGATTCTCTACATGTTGTCCCTTCGGGGCATATAACCAAATCACCTTCTTCCAATAATTTTTTTATCATGTTAGCATCGGTTACGCGGTCACGGCTAAGACGAACCGTTTTAATAGGTGAAATGATCTCAGAGAGTCGTGACAACGAGTAAGTGACCGCGGGGATGGGCCGACCCAGGGCCGTTGAGAGAAAAATTGGGTCAAGAAGAGTTCGGTGGGAGCATATGAATAGGACCCCGGTTTGGCCCGTTGATTTTTGGGCCTGAGGAGGAGGGTAGCCTTTGACTTTAACTCGAACACCAAGAGTCCAAAAAGCGTAATAGACTAGTGGCATCGGTAGGAGCGCACCCGCGGCTATACGCAAGCAGGCCAAGAGGAAGCCCACTGGGATCCAAAGAATTATCAAGAGGGCCATTAATGGGTCTGGTTTTTGAACAAGTCGGCCATCATGGAAAACTATAGGCTTTGGTAGTTTGTCTTGGTTCATGGGCTTCACACCAGGCACTGGTCGCACTATGTAACTTTCCTGCAAAGAGTGATAATAGACTGTTAATTACTCCCTCCCCAACTTAGGAGTTCTGAGTTTGAGGGTCAAAACACTTAATTTTAATTGTAAATTTGAGTGCAGATTTTTCAAAAAAAATTAAAATAAAATTTATATATTTGAAAATTATATGAAAATTACTACAACATAGCTAAAGATCAAAAGATTTTTAAAAAAAAATAGTAGTCAAAGAAAACATTATTTGACTCTCCAAACAGTAAATTATATACACTGACAATACAATTTTTTAATACTATGTATATTCACATGTGATAAAAGGTAATTAACTTTCGTTATTTAATAGGTTATTAATTACTATCATAAAGAATTAACTATAATTAACTTATAAATTACCAGATTGTATAAAATTTATAACACTGTCAGTACATAGAACTTAAATTCTATTAGTTCATATTCTAGACAATTTTTCTTGTGCTAGTAATGAATTACTAGTCCTTTTTATATTACATGACATTATTTGACTAAAAATAAAATTTAAGAAAGAAAGGTAAGCATGTCTTAATACCATTTTGGACTAGCTAAGGGGCTAATAGAAACCCCCCGCCCCCACACGCTAAAGGTCGTAATGGGCGAAAGAGAATTACTTTGAAAATGATTTTATGTATTTTCCTAGATTAGAAGTTTGACAAAAATTAATTATAAAAATGTATCACTTTTTTTTAAACGGAAATAGTTTAATAAGGAATGAGACAAAGAGTACAAACCTTGCATAAATTCATGAAGGGAAAATCAGTTTTGCGATCACCAATTCCAATATGAGGGGCAGATTTAGAACCAAAGGCCTTTTGAAGAGCCTTAGCCTTATTCTCACCAACAAGAATCTCAGGTTCATTCACAAATCCAGTGGCTCTTCCTTTGTACGTACATATCTCTGTCCCAATAACCATATCAACACCTAAATATTCCTTCAAAAATGCTTCAACCATAATCCTAGGATTCGCCGTAAGAACACACCTTTTCCCACACGACGAAAAAACACGCCATGTCTCAGGATGCAAATCGCTCGAATAGAACTTTGGCAACACAGCACGTGCCACGGACTCTATATCGGACACTTTCATACCAACAAATGTTGCAAATATTAGTACCCGAATGCCCGCAGATTCGGAAATGAAATAGTATAAAAGCCCAGCTAAAGGAGATGCTAAGACCAAAAAAAGAAGCCTAAAAATACCACCAACTTCAAAGGCAACAAGTGCAAAATAAGGGAAAGAGCTACGTCCAACTAGTAAAGTTCCATCCATGTCTGCTACTACTGTATGATCTTGTCGCCCCTTTGATTCACATTGTTGGATAGTTGGAAATTTATTAGGAAATTTTTTTGAATCTGTTTTAGCCATTGGATTTGAGTAGTTATAAGCGCTAATTAACGGTGCTTAATTATCAATTCTACTAATTAGGTGAGTATTAAATTTGATTGACTTTCTTCTGCCTTAGATATAGAGTTCGTTACGGTAAAAACAAGTTGCATTGCATATGAGGACATACGTTTAGCGTGACTTCCCAAACGGGTTTCTCTTTGGGATTACCGAGAAGGCCTATGTTAATTGTCATGCTAGCTAATTTGAGCACGTCTCCAATTAATTACTCCATCCTTCTCAAATTATCAGTTGTGTTTCTCTTTTACACGTGACTTAAAAAAATATTATTTTAGAGTTTTTTACTATTTTAGCGTCATTTATATCTTAAAATATAAGTAATGTCTCTTCATCAACTATTTACTCTATTGAGATGTTCGTAACCTTAAATAATAATTAATAATAAGGATAAAATGAAAAAAAATTAACTTTTTCTTGAATTTCTAAAGTGACAAATAATTTGAGACAACTATTTTTAAAAATCAATCATATAATTTGAGACGGAGAGAGTAATTAATTAGCGGTTAACCTCCAACACACATGTTATTGTCATTTAATTATTTTTTTAGTTGTCAATTAAGAAAAATAATAAATATAATATATAGTTTACTAAATTGGGCTTTAAGAATTTTATAGTATTAAAATTAAATACTTTTAATATTAAGCGTATAATTGACAATAATTGCCAATTTTAATTATTAAATTTCTAAATTACCAGTAATATTTTTGAAATAATTTTTTGAGCTAAAGTGATTGTTAGACTTATTATTTTGAGAATTTGTGGTTAGCTTATTATTATTATTATTCCCTCCTGACCTTTTTAGTTGTTTTAACGAAACAAATTTGATTCAAAATAGTAATTGCTTTAGAAATCAAGAAGACAGTATTTTTTTTCCCTTTCAAATCTACCTTTGCTTTAATAAATGATCTGCACAACTTTTAAAAAAATGTTACCAATCTTATTAACCTTTCTAGTACCTTTTCCTTCCGTCTGAAATTATTTAATGTAGTACTATTTTAGAAGTTCAAGATAAAATTAATTATTTTTTCATTTTATCTTTAGTATAACTAGTTGTTCTTGAAGACTACAAACACCTCAATAGAGTAAAATATTTAATGAAGCGAAATTCTATCTTAAGACATGAATGAGGATAAAAAAGTAAAAAATCCCTTCTAATTAATGTTTTTAAGAGCTTTATAAAAGAAAAATACGACAGATAATTTGAAACGTTGTGTATACGGTGAAAATTGACACGACACGTGGCAAGGTTTGGATATGAGATTCGAAGTACGCGAGTTTGGAGGATACTAACCGTGATTTTGAGCTTTTCATCGATTTTTAGAAAGTATTTTCCATGTTCGGTCTCTATGTGGATAAGTGCTTATAATTTTTTCAACCCCTAATTATTGCTAAGTAACCTAATAATTAAAATAAATAAAACATACTTTAAAAGTTGTGCAACCACTAAAATTTTCTTGAACTTGTCAACCTAATAATAAATGATAAGGATAAAATAGAAAAAAAATGATAAATTATCTCTTGATTTTCTAAAGTGTACAAGTAAAATTGGACAATGATTTTTAGTATAGTCGACAAGTAAAACTGGACGGAAAGAGTACTACAAATCAATCCGCATATCCTTAAAACCACTTACAAATTTAACTGTACTTTTTTTGGGGTAAACACATAGGAAGTTGTTGTTTTAAGAATCGAGAAGACATTAATTATTTTTTTTCAAATCTACCATTGCTCCAATAAATGATTTGCATAATTTTCTAAAAGGTCTTACTAATTAATGATCTGCATAATTTTCTGAGAGTCTTTACCAATCTTATTAACCTTCGGAAAAAATTGAGTAGATGCAAAGAGTAATTTAACCAAATAATCCTAGCTAGGTGAGCCACAATATTGTTGAAACTACCATCTTAATGAGATGTTATAAAGTAGTTGAAATAATTGACTTGTATTCCATATGGAGCATATTCGATAACCATCTTTGATGAACCCGCCAGTGTGTCTGGTTCCGGCCTTGAACAAAATGTTGATAAATGCTTCATTCTACATTTTAATAGAACTAGTTTCTAGAACCCTATTAATGAGTACACATTTTTAAACAGAAAAGGGTTTAAATACCCTAACATATTTAAAATGGTTTAAATCCGTCTTCATTCCACTTATTGACCCCAATTATCCTTAATGTTAAATTTCCGATTAAAATGTATCTCCTTACGCCTATTAAACCCCGATTACTCTTATGCAGATAGCAGCTAGGAGGTTAGGACGTTACCATCTCTTAATAAAAATATTACTAACTGATAATCCGGCGGAAGATAGGTTGCACTTGCACGCAAGTTCATCTATGATAGCATTAATTGTATCTTTTGAGTGGTGAAATGCGAGTTATTTTGAAGAATGTCCAAAATTAACATGCACTTGTGTTTTTTAAATCAAAATAGTACGTACATTTTAAAGGTGCCATTCCCTTGTTCCATCCGTATCTATGAAAATGCACTTTGGCGAAACAGTGCATGTGATTCCTCTGCACTGTTAAATATACATTCGATATACACATTGGATCTCGAGTTACTGTAGCAGCCCACGGTTTGGACTGTTTTTGTATATAATATGTATATTAGTCTTGTACCTTAATTAATCTTGTACTCTTATCATAATTATATAGTTAGTCTCCAAATAGAATAAGATTTTAAGAGTAAAATAGAAATATATTTTTCTTATTATGAAAATATGTAAATTATATATATTGTCTTTCAATTAATGAAAATAATCAAAAAATTATTTCTTTCATGATATCAGAAGTCTAGATCTTAAAATCATCTCCCAATTTTCTTTCTCTTTGCCGTCGACCAAACAGTGAACAAAACCGAGACCAAACATTGAAGAAATTGGTTCCACTTTAATCTGGTACCTAGACTGCATAACCCTGAACAGAATGTCGGCATCCAACTCAAGATATTACTGTTTTTGAGGAAAAAGCCAAATGCATCTTACGAGAATATAACCCAATGTCCAAAACAAGAATGATAGACTAAAAACAAACAGATTGTCCTGGAAAGAACAAGCCCACCTTCTAGCTAGCATTAGCATGGTCAGTCAAAGCAGCAGGAGAAGAAAGTTTTTATAGGAAAAGTTCTTGTGTTGTCCTTGTTTGAGACTCTGTAAAAGGGTGTCCTGGAAAGTGGTTCACCGCCTCAGACGGAGCATCTAATTAACAGAATAAAACAATGAAAGAAAAGGTATATATTCCTTTCACTTTTCTGAAAGTATTACTAACATGAAAAGGAAACCCCATTTTCAGGAGATTCCAATACCTTTATCTTTTTTGTAAGTTTCTATAGAAAAACAGTTAAAAGAAGAACTACTTGTATACTCTGGAGTCACTAGTGAAATATTCTGGCATGTAATAAAGAAAAAAAAAAGATAATTATAAAGTGAAATAAATTTCTTTCGGACCAAAATGAACATCAAAGAACAAAACCTAGAAAAATTTATTCAGAAAAATTCAAAATCCAAGTAAGGACCAGATGACCTATCCGAATCAGAAGCAGCTTTCTCGGTTGCATAAGACGATTGTCTAAAAAATGAAAGATCAACTGGTTTAGGGATCTCCGGAGGATGAGTACTTCGAATGAGAGCCCAATTAACGTTTTCAAAGAACATATGTTGTTTTATCTGAGTGGCACCTCGTTTATATCCTAGTCTTTTTTGAGGATCCTTCACAAGTAGACCTCGGATCAAATCCTTTGCAGCAAAACTAATAGTGGATCCCTCGGGAAATTTTAGAGGTTGACCAACAACATTAAATAATGTCTCTCTATTTCCATTGCCTTTAAATGGTGTCTTCCCGTGAAGTAACTCGTACAGAAAAATCCCAAATGTCCACCAATCAACAGCACTACCATGGCCATCTCCTCTAATTATTTCTGGGGCTAAATATTCATGGGTCCCAACAAAGGACATGGACCGAGCTGTAGTTGGTTCTGCAACCAGCACGGGAAGAGAATCAGAAGAAACCAAGGCTGCACGATCACTCCTGGTTTTCGTTGTTTTATTGTTGAAGAGACGAGGCTTAAAACACGAAGGTTGAAAGCAAGAAGGCTCTACACAAACAGGTAATTTGCATGATGGCTGGATACAGTATGCAGAGATAGCACAAGAAGGTTGATCGCTGGATCTTACAAGGGTAGGACTGACACAACATCTCAATGATAGATCAAAATCCGACAACATTATATGTCCATCTTCTCTCACCAACACATTTTCAGGCTTTAAATCTCTGTATACAACTCCCATCATGTGTAAATACTCGAGAGCAAGCAATACCTCTGATGCATAAAACCTGCCACCAAAAAAAGGAAACAAACTCTTTAAGAAACTTCAAACTTGTAGACAGGAAATATTGGAAGTTCAATACCAAAATAAGACCAAATAATATACACTGTTGCACAGCATTAATGTCCAAGTTATTCATCAAAAAATAAAGAGAAAAGCGCAAAGGTCACTATGTTTAAATAGTTCCGAGTAAATTAACAAATTTCTAAATTTTGAATTGGAATCATGGATTGGTGGAAGAAAAGTGAATAACCTTATGCTTCAACAGTGTTTAAATACTAAGTTGAGGTATCAACAATGTGTTCTAGGATTTAAAATTGGGGATTGGGACACAATTCGGGAAAAACGAGCAATAACCATCAAAATTCCTCACACACTATACAGGGAACTCGAGGAAAATCAGCAGCAGAGCATTAAGTTTATCAAACAGCCTCTAGCAACATAATACACTTAATCAAGACACCAGTGTTATTAAGTCAAACAAAGAAACAATAATTTCTTTTGATAACCAATGAGTTACTCTTAACTAAGGTTGTCCAGTGGGCCGGGCCGGGCCTATCCCCCCCGACCCCCCGACTCCTTTAAAATACGGGATAAAAAAGTCGGTAGCGGGGTTCGAATTCGGGACGGGACTAGAGCTCGTCCCACCCGTCCCGGTCCGTCTCACCCCCTTTGCAGAAACTTTCGTTGCACAAACGACCACTTTCAATTTTAGTTGTTGGTAACGGCTAGTAACGGACATTTTGCCCCCCACCCTCTTAATATTTATTTTTAACCCCTAAGTTAGTAAATTTATACATTAACCCTATTTTCCAACTATAAATACTTCATTCTCCTCTTCATTTTTCTCACAAATCTTTCTACCATCTCTCTCTACAAGTCTAAATTGCACACTAAATATTATATTTCATTTGCTAATTTCTATCAAAGTTCAAAAATTGGGAGTGAAGTTGACAACTAGCATGAGGATCATCGAGCAAAGTTTCAATTTTCAACCTTGATTACACGTCGATATTACATCGGCGTTTGGTACCTTCGTTCCTTCTTTTATCTAAATTATTATTGTTAATTTTAATTAACGTACTTAATTTCATTAACTTTAATTATTTATTTTCATAATTATAATGGAACGAGGCGAACATTTTTCTGATAGAGGTATTAGGGGTAACAGGAGTAAGGGTGCATCTTCTATTAATCCTAATTACAATGATTTCACTCATGTAGATGAAACTGATCTTTTTAATGTTTATATTAATATATCATTAGATTATGAGGTATATTCTGCATCTGAACCAGACTTTGATTTAAAAAATGAATTAGAAGATAATTTAGATAACACACCCACTAGTGCACCTCCACTTCAGGATCAGACCGAGTCTCAGGCTGAAACTGAAACTGAAATCCCTCCTATCCCCCCTAGTATGAGAAGATGACAAAAATAACGAAAATTAAAATTACCTGCATGAGATTTTTTTGAAAGGGACATTCCTAATTAACTAGCTATTTGTAAAATTTGTCACAAAGTTTATAAATTTAAAACTGGAAAAGGTCAAGGTGTAACATGAGGTTTAATGAGACATGTAGAAAACTCTCACAAAGCAAGGTATAACCAATACTTGGCTGACAAAGCGGGTGTGCAAATGTCTTCTGAGTCGGGACAAGGTTCACAGTGTCCCTGACCAAGTATAGGGTCGAATTAACCCGATGACGGAGGAGTTATAGGTCCGAAATATGATAAACACAAAGATCGGAAAAATTTAGCAAAATTAGTTGTTGTGAAGTGTTTGCCTTTTTCATTTCCTTTCTCTCCTGGTTTTATTCATTACATTCGAGAAATATATAATCATGCTTTTAACGGTTTTCCTAGAACAACTATTAGAAGAGATGTTTTTAAATTTGTGCATGAATATCAACAATATTTACGTTATGCATTGTATCATTTTAATGACAAAATGGCTATCACTTCTGACATAGACCGTAGTACTAATGGTAATGATTATTTAAATGTTACATGTCATTGGATATATCACAATTGGTCTATGCAAAAACGTATATTAGCATATAGATATATTGATGAAAGACACACTGAAGTTTTTATTTCAAAAAATATTCATGAAATTAGTGAATATTATGGAATTACTGATAAAATTATGACTATTACATTAGATAATGTTACTTCTAATGATTATGATGTAAACATTTTAAAAACTCGATTGACTCCATCTTTTCCCCAGATTTTTCATGTTAGATGTGCATGTCATATTTATAACTTAGTTGTAAAGGATGACCTAAAACTTTTTAAAAACATCTTTGATAAAATACAATTTGCCATCAACTTTATTTTTAAAAGTAATAAAATACAAAGACCCAAAGAGTATAAAAAACTTGTCATGATTGTGGATCAGCTTATAGGAAAATTCCAGAAGAAGTTGCGACTAGGTGTAATTCTTTGTATGAACAATTACTTGTTGCTCATGAGTATAGAAGACCTATAACTTTATTATTTAACGCACATAATCACAATTCAACGGATATGCTTGTAGATGATGATTGGGATAAAATTTTGAAACTTATTGTATTCTTAGAGAATTTTTTTCTAGCTACTAAAGTTTTTCTGGTATTTATTATCCTACTATTTCATCTATGTTATTTTATATAACTCTAATATTTTTGTTATTTAATGAATATATGAAAAAACCAACTTACGCTCCAGTATTGCAAAAATGTTTGTAAAATTTAAAAAATATTTTTACCTATTCTCACTATTTATTTTATTGGTGTTGTATTAAATCCTACTATTAAAGTAGACGGTTGTAATGCCTTTATTGAAACATTTATGAATGCTTAGAAATACTTCCAACAGACCCAACTGAAGAACTAAATTACGAACCAACTAAAGAAGAAATTATGTCTAGCATACAAACAGAATGTAAAAATATGTATATGTATTGCCAACAGCAAAGTGCTAATAATCAACCGACTTCTGTACCATCTTCTTCTACTTCAATGTAACCTTATAAAAAAACATGCGGTTTCTACTTTAAGTATTCAAGGCCTTAGAAATATAATATATAGTGGTTCAAGTTCTTCACAAATTAACGAGTTTGATGTTTATGTTTTGCAGAGTGTTGTACCGTTCGAATCAAGTGTCAATGAAAATGGACGTGAAGACTTCCTGAAATACTGGAAGGAGAATGAGAAGACATTTCCGACACTATCAAAGATGCCCCGAGATGTGTTGAATATTCAAGCGTCATCAATATTTTCTGAAAGCGTTTTTTCTGCTGGAAGGTTTTAAATAGGAGAGCACAGACACTCATTGGCAGGAGACAGCTAGGAGATTGCAATTTTATTCAGAAATTGGATTAGAGCGGAGCGTAGAAGGTGCGGTCAACCAGAGATCAACGAAGAAGGCGACTACAACTACAACGAAATTTTATCCTAAGGAAGCGGGAAGCGACGTTAAACAATTTGACCAACAACTTCCAATTCCAACAGAAGATCCTCAAGAGATTGTGAAAAAATTAGAAAAAGTATGGTTGAATATATAATTTTTAATGACAATTTTACTATGTGATTTGCAACTTTTGAACTACGAAACAAAGTTGCAATTTTGAAATTGTATTACAAAAAAATCACATTTCTATTAAATAATGTAAGAGGCAATGCCTTGAGATATTTTTCCACTATCTTGTTCAATTATTTAAGTGTTTAAATATATATTTTTTTAAAATTAAGTGTCTTGAAAAAAAAATTTAAGTCCTCAAAATCCCCCGACCTGTCCCCCAAATCCCGTCCCCTCTGCCAGCGGAATGTGGGATGGGACAGGACCTCTTCCCGTCTCCCATATCACGAGCCCCCAAATCCCGTCCCGTCCCGTCCCACTAGCCACCCCTACTACTCTTAACTAGTGAAACATATCAAAGTTGAAAACTTTGGTATATAAGTAGTATTAAAAACAAACCTTGCTGCTTGTTCTGTAAAATGTTTGCCGGGCTGGCGCTGCCGGAGCAAATGAAGATCTCCGCCACTACAAAACTCCATAAGCAAACACGAAAACTTCTCCGTTTCAAAATGTGAATAAAGGGTTGGAAGGAATGGATGGTCCAATAAACCCAAAATTTCCCTCTCAGTTTGAGCTCTTATCACCTTTTTCCTTCCAGCTAACATCCCTTTATCCATAACTTTCATTGCAAACAAGCACCCCGTCCCCCTTAACTCCGCCAAATAAACGCTCCCAATATCACCAAATCCCAGTTTTTTCAATAGCCTAAAATGTGCCAAACCTAACTCCCCATCTTTCCCTATCACACATTGTATTGCATCCCAACGAATATCGTTACCCTTATGAGGTTTCAATGGAAAAATTCCCCTAAAACTAACCTCATTCGGGTCAGCACCGTTACAATAACTAACTAAACTAAAATTAGTATTCTCACTTTCAACATTCAAAGAATCCATCTTTTTTTCCTCAAAATCACCATCACTTATCTTACTGCCTATGCTATTATTCTCAGATAGGGTAAAGCTAGTGCTACAAAGTTCAATGCTAGTACTGTTAGTAATACTAAGGTCTTGAAAACTGACCTTAAGAGAAGTGGCATCAGTGTCTATGCTATTATTGGCTTCTCTATTCATCTTGAAAACTGACCTCTTCGAGTTGAGATTTGGGGTTTAAAGGGTTTTGGGGAAAAGGAGGGAAAATGAATGGTTTGGTCAAATGAGGTTTTGTTGACGCCGAGGTAGTCAAAGAGAAATGAGAGAGAGAGATGCATATAAGGATTCAAAAGGGTATTCAAATTTGAATGCATCTTACAATATCCTAGAAATCAAACAGCTTAGAGACAAAATATATAGGGAGGACCAGTTACAGTTATATATACCCACACACCATTTAATACAACGATTTATGTGTTTGTGTTGGGAGTAACAGCAATGGAAAAGCCTATCACATTTTTTATAAATAACCCAACCCACAATTTTTAGTGTCATATGACCTATAAGTCTGTCACTCTTTGTTGCACATAAAGAGCAACTAATACTTCCTCTCGTCCATTTTACTTGTCATCCAGATGGTACAAAAAAATTGTTATTTTAAAAAATTTAAGATATAATTAATTATTAATTTCCATCTTTATAACTTATGCTATTCAATAAATATGGAGACAAATTAATATAGTAAAAAGGAGAGTAGTATTAAATTGAAATCAAGAATAAATAAAAATTATTTAGACATATTACCTTTTAGTTAATATTTTTTTTAAAAGCGTGGATAAAAACAAGTAAAATGGACCGGAGGGAGTACCAGTTTATAGTGCCAAGATAATCTCAGTCCTTTAAAATTTAAATATTTCTTTGAATTTATTGACATATGATCCAGAGGGAACTAGTTTTATGTACCAACTTGGGCCAAGAAAAAAGTTTTATGTCCAGATTCAAGATTCAACAGTTCTTATTTCAATTCAAATATCATTAATCGTACTACTAAGTGAATATTTACCTATACATTTGATAAATTTACATGTTCTCGATTATGTGGAGAATCAATACTTATTCCAAATGTTCAAATCGTGAAATCAGTCTCTTGCAAAAATGTAAGATAATATTGTGTACAATAAAATTAGTGAGGATTAGACCTTTTCAAGATCGTGTGACATAGCGAAAGTTTAGTGTATTGAACTTATCTTTCTTTAACAAATAGAAAATAAAAAAACAATACAAGCAAAAGAATGATAGAATGGTTAGGTTGTTTTCACAAGTTCAAGTCGCAAAACCAGTCTTACTAAAATGTAATGTAATATTGCGCACAATATAATCAAAGTAGATGGACCCTTTTGACATAGCAAAAGTTTAGTGCGTTGCTACTCTTTCGTTAACAAAATAGAAAATAATACTAGTACAACAGTACAAGCAAAAGAATGATAGAATGGTTAGGTTGCCAGCAGTAGAATTAGTTAGCAACTTAGAATGAAGAAATAATGAGATGTTGAGGATGATTTGATCAATCAAAGAATGAAGACGCGCATTGATGGTCATGAATTAATGATTGGTTCAATTGGGAGTCAAACGGCGGAGCGCTTGAAGTGGCGCTGATTCTATATATGGGATGGATCCACTAGGCTTGAAATGGCGCTGATTCTATATACAAACTATACTAGCTAGGAGTAGTACAATAAAAGAACTTATCGAAGTTATTGAAGCATGAATTAGCTCCGCGTTAATTATTGTAACACCAGTACATAAGATGTATACTTTGTGGTGCTGTACCTTTTGGTAACAGTACGAACCCATTCACCGATCATATTGAACTTTATAACGCATATATGGTATTCCCTCCGTTTTTTTTATTTGTCTAAAAAAAATGTCTCTTTCTATATTTAATAAATTTTAAGCAAGTTTAAGACCACATGATTTAAAAGACCTCACACATATTTAATTTAAGACCACAAGATTCAAAAGTCTCACTTTATTTCTTAAACTCCGTGCCAAGTCAAACTAAAACACTTAAATTGGGACGGAGAAAGTAAAAAATAAATACATAAGGCATACAAAGTACGTACATATAGTGACAACGATATAATGGGTATTTTGATAATCTACGTACATCCAAGTATTTAAAATTGTGAATCCACAAAACTCGTTGTGCAAGCAGGGGCGGATCCAGGATATTGGGGTATTTTATATTGAGAGTCCGTTAATTCTAGAAGTTGTTAGTTGGGAATTCATTACTCTGATTCGATATTTTGGTTTGGTGTAGTTTTTTCAGTTTTTGCTATGAACAACTAGTTGTAATCAACGCATGAATAACAAAGACCATTGACATTAATATATAAGCAAACACCCCATTCACTTCCAAACAAGAGCTACACTAGCAGTAATATAAGACCAGTTTCCAATAAACGAGACGTTCAGTTGAGCATCCTCTGAGTATAGGCAACAGTAATCACAAACATGAGAAATAATTATCAGTTGCTTCCTATACTACAAATTTCAAGCAAGTAAAATACTTAGGAATGATTTGTGCACTTTGCAAATATAATACAGAAATATTCAAAGGGTGTACTTCTGAGCCAATCAAAATCATGTCACGCCACACCACGTACACCAATAGGAACTGAAAACTTACAACATGATGCATCATGTTCATTTGGAGTGGAAGATTTTGTAATGCTTTCGGAATTCTGGCTTCAAACAGGGATGCTAGTAGCACTTTCTTTGCCAAATAGTAACGGGAATTCATCATATTGTTCGGAGAATCCCTGTTTTTCAGCCATGCTCTTAAGTGTTCCATAAACCTGATACATTGACCACCTGTCCTTGGGCGGAGAAACCACAGAATTGCAAGCAACTTTTAGGAATTGCACAATCTCTTCATCATGCCCCTTCCCACATAAGTTCTGGTCAATTGCATCATTAATACGACCTGAAACAGAGAGCTGATTCACCCAGTCCACCAAATTACCCTTGAATCCTTCTTCACCAGCAGTAACTTCAAGAGGTTTTTGTCCAGTAGCCAACTCCAAAAGCACTACCCCAAAACTGTAAGCATCCCCTTTCAGTGAAGGCACCATTGTGCTAGAGTACTCTGGAGCTACATAGCCAAATTCACCCAATTCTCCATTCACAAAACTAGACCCTTTTGCATCTGAAGGCGCCATCAACCTTGCCAGCCCAAAATCCATTATTCTAGAATCAAAGTCTTCATCGAGGAAAATAACATTAGAACATATATTTTGGTGCAAGATAGGTGGGTTGCAACCATGATGTAACCAAGCAAGGCCCCCAGCAGCACCCAAACCAATTTTAAACCGAGTAGGCCAATCCAATTCACTTGCATTCACGTTCAAGAATGAGTACAAAGTACCATTCGACAGGTGCTTATAAACCAAAAACTTCTCTTCTTCAACAACACAAAACCCCAAAAGTGGCACCAAATTAGGATGCCTAAGTTGCCCTAGCCTATTCATCTCATCCCGAAACTGCCTTTCGCTCAGTTTGCAAGTATTAAGACGCTTAATGGCAAGTGCAGAACCATCACGTAACACAGCATTATAAGTAGTACCCATACTAGTCGAGTTAATAACATTGTCCGTACTGAAACCATTCGTGGCAATCAACAAATCAGCTAACTTAACCTTAACAAGCGGTTTCTGGAACAACATAACCTGAGTTAGCTTATAAGCCCTCAACTTCTCAGCCCAACTATCCAAATCGTCTCTCCCAATTCCATAACCTCTCTTCCTCTTCCCAGCCTTTGTAAAACACCAATACCACACACCAAACGCCAACAACATCGAAGCAGCAGCACCAAACACTCCTGCTGCAATTATAATAGCCAAGTTTTTCTTACTAAGTCCTCCACATTTCCCTAAAGGTCCACCACATAAACTATTTCCTTCAAAATTAAAGTTATTCTCATCCGCATCATCGAAAGCTGCCGGAATTCTACCGGAAAGTTGATTATTCGCCACAGATAAAGTCTTAAGCCTACTTAAACTAGAAAATTCAGGTGGAATATTTCCAGTAAGCTTGTTATCATTAAGCATTAATCTATTAAAAAACGCGCATTTCGCCAGATCAGTAGGAATAGTACCAGAAAAATCATTCTCTGACAAATCTAGGGTTACCAAAAAAGGGAGCCAAGTGCAAATTTGAGAAGGTATTGGACCAGAAAGACGATTACCAGAAAGATCAAGGGTTGTTAAGCTGGCACAATACTGTAACGGTTCTGTAACCTTCCCGGTAAGGTTCATCGTTGAAAGAATAAGGCTAATGATGCGATTTTCGTTGTTGTTCCAGCAAGTGACACCTGTAAACTCACAGATAGCTCCGATTGTTGAATTTTGAAAGTTCCATGAATTAAGATTTCCATCTGGATCGTTCAACGATTTCTTGAATCCTTCTAAACATTTGAGATCATCTTCAACTACAGTAGCAGCATCAAGGGGTTGAAGTACAAGAGAAAACAGTATCAACACAAGAAAAAGGTGAGCCATCGTGTAATTTGAGCAGGCGTCTAGGGTTTTAGGGATTTATTAACAGATTTGTGTAATTGCGCACAAGATGTTTGATAATATGTGCAAGAGAAATGGGTAGGAAGGAGCACATGAAGACGACTGAGGCATTTGACTTGCCAATGAAAACCCAGTATGTAATTTTTACAAGTATGACTATTCATGAGTGGAGCCATTTAGAAGGTACTAATAAAATTATTCTAATGCATAAGACAAATAGGAAATGGCCATGGATTAACTATGTTTGAATAGACTAAAAAAATTGGTTGGCTTAATGGAAAAACTTTTGACAATTCTTACAAGTATTGGCGTTTGAATGTGATGTACATAAGTTTGGCCCAGTGGCCAATACATTAAGTATTCATGCCTGGGTTAAGTGTTAGTCGATCGTGAGTGGACTGTGTTCCCCAAAAATCCCTCCATACGCCAGAGGCCAAGCGGTGTATACTAATCAGTAGGGCCAGGAGGTGGGGTTTCTGGGGTATGGGGTCAGTAATGCGGTGGGACCGGCCACTTTAAAAAGTTTACCCTACCTTAGTTTTTGTCCGCGACTAATTGGTTTGAGGGGATATTTGGAGCAAAGACCAGGATCGAATCCCGTCGGCGGTGTGGGGTTTCTTCTTGAAATAAAGGAGGGCCCTTGTGCGCAGCGTGATCGGTCTAACCTTTGAAATCAATTAGTCATGATTTACCTCCTTCACAGACTGGGTGTGACATGTGCTCTTGGGGTGGGAGATTCCACCTTTTGGAGCAAAAATGGCTTATGTATAGTTAAAGTGCAGATTCAAATATTCCTTTATACCATCTCGATATCTGCGCTTTGAATAAATGAATACCCAATTACTCCTAATTAATTATTCTTTTCTCTAACAAGAATTTGTTTCTTTTTTCTACAAAACCTCCTTGGAGTATCTATTTGTAAATGTAATGATGTAATGTAACTTCCTTACAGTAGGCAATGATCATTGAATTAAAACATTAATTTCTTAATATATTCGAACATTATCCATGTATTAACTAGGAGTAACACTCTTGTGACATTTGAAAAAGCAAAAAAAGTTAAAAAATTGTTCGTACCGAATATTAAATCAATGAATATAAAATAGGTATCTTTCATATACACTAAATCATAATTAAATGATATATATTTTTACTTTGATCTATTAAATTTTAAAATTAGTTATTTAGTTAGATATTGACGCTCATATGGAGTAAGTATGTATATCGAAGAGATTGTCTTACTAAAGTAATTTAGATCGGCACCTCAAATTGTCATTAAAGGACAAATAACTAAGGTCATAGTTGAGGAGCTCATAATAAGCTTGTAGTATCATTTTTTTTATTTGTGCGTGTCCGTTTTGAATTCTAAGTCACCTCAAAGTTCATCAACATACAATAATGTCATAATGACCCGCCTAATAATAAGAGCAAAGCAAAGTGAAAATTATCGTGATTATAATCATCTGGTTTGGGAGAAATGGAAGAATTTCTTGAAAATCTTATTCGAATCTTACTGAAACTTTCGTTAGAGATTGCAACTTGTTAGAAAATATAATAAGATCTATCTTTCGGCCCTTATCAACAATTGGAAAAAAATTACTTTAATATATTCAAGATAATTACGTATATATAAAATATGTATCAATTCATTCCATTTCTTCAGATCCTACAACTACAAGTATACGTAGTGTTTGGACCTTCCATTACTTCATTCAAATCTCTTCTTTGTTTTGTGGTATAAGTATGTGAGAAATAAACAAGTCAATTAAGTAAAAGAGAAGACAATACTGATAAATAAAGGGGAAGGATGAGTAATAAGCAACGCTTAAAGCTAATCCATCAGTCAAGGGCATTACTAAATCATTACTTGATAAAATTCTGATGACTTGGTGATGCACGATAATTCAACCTTTATTTAGTCATGACTCGTGAGTTAGACGATATTCAAGATTAAGAGTAATAATTTGTTTGATCAAACTTTTTAAAAATTAAAAGTATTTATAGTAGTGCTTGTTTTATTGAATTGAGTGTTTGATAAAAAAAAAATTAAGAAAGCATAAGTGTTTTTGAGTTATAACATATGTTGATTTTCAAAAGCCGAAAAAGTAATATTTTCCCATAAGTGCTTTCCTAGGCAAAATATAAATTGTTACTCCAAGATTGATTAAAATATTTTTAAATTAGTTAAACACAAATTGTTATTTTCGCTAAAAATATTTTTTCGAAAAGCAATTTTAACAATTTTTTCTTCAAATAAACATATTTTGAAACTTTAACGAACCAAACTAGTACTCCAGTAGTTGATATTGAGCCTAGTGGGTTTGGTCCATGATGGCGAGTAGTGGTCTAGTTCCATATGGCCATGCTGTTAAAATAGGTGAAAGAGGGGGGTCCAAACTCCAAAGGGTACTGAATCTTCCTTCATGTCCAAATTTATGTACTATATTATTCCTCCACCTAATGTTTGCGTCAAATTTTTATATTTATGGTGTGCTAGTTTGACCAACTTTCATAATTAGATTGGATATGTGGATATTTTATTTGAATAAAATAAAATTTAAATATTAAAAACTACTAAAAAACATATTGCACGTTGCAATTTCACTATTTTATTAGAGCACACCTAATTTTTAACTATATTTTAATTTCACCTAATTTAACTATCAAAAAGCAAACTGTGACAACCTCTTCTAGACATAGTGAGTGTAGTAGTTCTTGATTATTTTTACTACAATTAACTTATCATTTTAAGACAGCGAATTTTATCGAAGCTATAGAAATTACAATGCCATGTACTATTTCGTTAAACATTAAGAGCTTCTTGTTAAGTCTCTAATTTAAATGTATTATACTTTTTCCTCTCTCTTTTTAAGTTTCAAGTTTTCTTTGTAGTTATTCTCAACTAAATTGCTCCTACTTAGTATTTTAAGAGAATGCTTATAGATATAAATAGTTCAATACGTGTTTAGTAATAGAAACATGAGGCAATAATATTGAAATGTTATATGAGAGGAACTTATTTAACACCAAGTACAAATAAGCGGAGTGCTTCAAGATGGAGTTGCAAGATGGGCATAAGCCCACGAAATATTCTAATTTATATTTATTCTTAAATAAACAAAAAATATAGTAATCTCGGAATTCATGAAAAATGCAGAAATATTTTATAATTATCCAAAGACTACACGTAAAAATATATGTAAATGTAAAGTAATATAACAAAAGCATATGTAAGCATTATTCAAGCACTTCAAATAAAATTGTAAAACCAAACGGCAGACAATTTAAGGTCTGAACATGAATTAGATAAGTGTCTAGGATTTGATTCATTTTGGGCAATCAAAGATATATTGATGGTATTAGTATCTTTGCTAAGTGAAAATCTGTTAATTAGATCCTTTATAATATGAATAAGAGAAAATGATCCTATAAAAAATGTAGTGTCTTATTTGAAAATTTTCAAAAGTAATTTTGCACTCCTTAAGGAATCAAAAGAAAAGAAATGGAGTAGGACGAGCATTTGTATAATTAACGGTACATCTTCTATAGTGATGCAGTTAAATGTGGCGTGCTTGACTTTTTCTGCCGTGTCTCCCACGAAATGGAATGCTTTTTGCAAATTAGATTTTTCTTTCCAATATTCCAGAAGTTCTTTGTATAATTACTGGTCAATGAGTTTAGTCTTTAATAACACTATAGGAGAATAATGGTATATTTTTCTCAATATCTTTTATTGTGTTAGACACTTGAACAAAGGCTTCTATCAATAAATATTACTCCATTCGTCTCGATTTATGTGCTACTTTTCATTTTTCAAGATTTAATTTGATTAAATTATGAAACTAAATTAAATTAAATTAAATTAACTCAATATTTTAAGATAAAAATTGATATATTTGAAAACTACATGAAAGTACTATAAGTTGTAACTTTTGGTTTATCAATTTGGTGAAAAAATACATTTTAAAAAATTGGTCAAATTTCATGTAGTTTGAATCTCGGGAAGTTAAATATTATTACATAAATTGGGATAGAGAGTATAATTGTTTGCTTCTGTTAGTTCTCACATGTTTTTAATTCAACCAATATATATTGCCGCAGTTATTTTATGTGTTTTATTGTATGTAATCCTACTACCAGCTATACGATTGATAGGTTTGCTCGATCATATAGCACTCTCTAAAAGATATGACCTTTAGTGACTTCTAAATTTTGTTAGTAATGTAGTATTATACTGGACTTAACTCATAACAGATTGAATGCTGTACCAGCAATTATCACAAAAACAATTAGTAACTGGAAGTTTCATGGCAACTAGGCTTGATCTAGAAGGAAAATAAGTGAGTCCAAGACAAAAGAATTTAAAGCTTATTTCTTGTATAAATATAATCCATTTTCTATAACTAATGGAGCTAAAGAACCACAAGTGCCACCAATTAAAATTATGAGGTGCTAGTTATGCTGCTGGATGCTGCTTCATCCCTTCAATAATTGGAGACTGGATCAGCATGACACTAGATTGTCTGTTGGATCTAAGTAAATGCCTACGAAGGGAAGAGCTGAGACATTTGGTGAAATAATTGTAATACATACATTTCTATCTATTGGTTTGTATTCTGGAAGTGCTTTTACTTGAATGACCAGACAGTATATCCTAGCAGGATATTGTTTCCCATATCCAGCCGTTTAAAGAAACTGGTCTGCCTAACCTTTAATGCAGACAACTGAAGCTGAGAATTTGTCTCAAAATCAGCAAAGAAGAATTGATGAGTTAGAAGCTCAGCTTAATGAAGCTGAAGGGCTGATAATTGATCTTAGAGCAGAATTACACGATGTGCATGAGCAGTTGAATGAGGTAAAGAATAAGCATTTCCATTACCTGAGACCACATAGAAAAGAGGATTTGGTTTGTCGGAACAGTATCATGGGTAAGTCAAAGCTAAATACTTCAGAGTCGTTAAAATTCCCTATTGAATTGGGATCCAAGGTCTGCAAATCAGCAAACATGTCAGACATAGCATTGTGCAATTACTCAAAGGACAATCTTAATGAGACAGAAATTTATCACAATGGATGGTGCGCAATAGAGATGAGCTTAGAAGATGAGAGGTCGCATTCTGGAGATGATCCATGTTTTCCAGTTAAAGTTACACAGGTCACTGAACCAAGTGGACCAGATGCTGAAGCACGCATTCAGTCGTCATCTAAAGCTAAGAAAGTAGAGGATTTAGTTGGTGAAGAACCAGTTAAAGGAAAAGTCTCTAAGCAGCGGCACTATACATTCCGAGGACAAAGGCGAAGAAAAGCTTGATATGGCAAAACCAAAACTAGCTCTTTCTTATTACCTGTTCGTCGTAGAAGCATTAGGAAAAGACGCGTCAATTACCTGGCCGTTAGTTGTCCTGCATTGTCACGTTACTCTCATTCTATTCAGCCAATGAGACCTGGTCAGCAATGTCCATCTTTTTCTAATATCAAGTCCAATGCAGTTGAATGCACTGTGAAATCAACAATATTAGGAGGTGAAGGTGGTATTGAAGAGGGTACTGGTTTTCAAGCGGCATCCCCAGATTTGACTGCAGAAAACAAGATATGTAGAAAGTTTGCATGTGCAGATAATGATGCATATGAGGACAAAGAGTTGATAGATGTCTCAGTGATGGTAGAGGAAGGTGATGGTGAACCACCGCTTAACTTCGGCATGTTACCAGTTGAGTCTGTCCTTGGAGATGCCTAAGCATCTGAAGGAAGTAAGGATTCACCTCTTCTCAAGTGAAGCGTAAGAAGGATAACTTGTTGAACCCAAATGAGAACCCTTCTCTAGAAAGTGCAATGAAGAAAAGGTCTTCAGAGATAGAAAACATTGATCCAAGATTGTAGGATTCAGAATCGTAAAAAGATTCGCCTTTAAAAAGTAAACAGTTGGTGCAGGTTGCTCGTCAGGCTAGTCATAGTAAAACTCAATAATTTCTAGTCCATATTATTTACTCCGTGACATGAATTGTGCTTACAGTTTATACTGTGTTCTGATGACACATCTAAGATAAGTTGAGATATTGACATCCCAATATCTGGAAATCCTCTTGGAGTAAGTTAAGAGGCATGTGATTTAGACAAAAGGGTCTTTTTGGAAGTAGTAGTTCTTTTTCTGAATTTTTTACCATCTATTTTCGAATAATGCTCAAATCATGTCCACATGATACAAATAATAGAGGTTACATAGAAACTGAGATCATTTAGTTGAATACGGTTGCATATTTGAATTTCTCAAGGGAAGTTCTGTGCCTGAAATGAAAGGACCAGTTTATTGAAATACAATCAGAGTTCTGGAGGGAAGTCTTTTCAGCTTCTGACAATAGTAGCTCATGAAACCATTTTTTGAATTGGTAGTTCAGTTCTTATCTATATCTACACGATTGGATTCATGTATTGAAACATAATTGTGCTTGTAGTATTTCTTATAATAGTTCTACTAGGAGTCTGAAATTTTTGGCAATCTTGCAGCTTATCTCTCTGTCTGGAAGAAGCTGGTGGCAGTAGTTTTGCAGTCCCTATATAGATGTTGAAGAAGATAAATTATACGGATTTTGAGCAATGTAGTTGCATATTTATTCAGTTTCCTGGTACCACAGCAATGGCTTAAATATATAGTTGAAGAGTTGTTCTTTCCCACTTCTGGCGGATCATCGTGTAATTATCCTGGCAATTTGATAGTTGAGCTGTTTTAATTGATAAGAATCGTGGTGCACCCGTATACCAAGAGCGATATGCACAGGTTATTGGTAGTTTAATGTACATTACAAACTGCACCCGACCCTATATCGCTTATCCAGTCAATAAGTTGGCTAGGTTTACTCGTAATCCTGAAAATGATCACTGGAAGACGTTAAATCGGATATTACGATATCTGAAATATTCGCTGACTTTACGGATTACATTATTCAAGATATTCAGCTGTACTGGAAGGATACAGTGATTCAAACTGGATATCGGACATAAAGAACATCAAATCCACCAGTGGGTATGTTTTTATAATTAGTGGTGGGGTTGTGTCTTGAAAATCCTCTAAGCAAACATGCATCGCCCGATCCACGATGGAATCAGAGTTTATCGCTTTGGACAAAGCATAGTGGATTCACGACTTCTTAGAGGATATCCCTTCTTGGGATAAACCCGTACCTTCGGTGATGATTCACTGTGACAGGCAATCAGCTTTAGGAAGGGCACGAAGTAATATGTACAACGGCAAGTCTAGACATATTCGTCGGAGGCATAAGACCGTTAGGCAGTTGATCACTACGGGTGTCATTTCCATTGATTACGTCAAATCAAAGGATAACTTAGCGGATCCATTAACTAAAGGCCTACCCAAAGATCAAATATTCTGCTTGTCTAGGGGAATGAGCTTAAAACCCAAACAATAAAAAATTTTATGATGGTAACCCAACCTTACTGACTAGAGATCCAAGGAATTTGGTTCAATGGGAAAACTAAACTATAAAGGTTCAGTTTAGCGCTTCACTTGAAGTAAGAGCACTTCGGATTATCATTCTTTAAAGAAATATAACTCCAAAGTCGTTCCCGCGATAGACATTGAGTGCTACCTGCATAATGGGTAAAGGATAAGTTTCTGAAATTTTTAATGATTCCTAACACTTGCGAGTGGGGTAGAGCAATATACCTTATAGGAGATCACCTATTTAAGTGCGAAGACATGTCGCTTCAAATGTACGCACTTAAGAATCCAAGCGTTGTCCATGGCCACAACGGACAAAACGATAAGAAGAAATGAATAAGGAGAGTTATTGTGTTGATACCATTGTCTTGGTTTACACTATCCACTGACGGTTCAAGACATCATTTTCACCGCGCAGTAAGTAAATTCAATGGTAATCGACTAAGGAAGGTTCAAAGCCGAAAGCTACCTTTCCTTATGCAATATCTTTTCACTGAAAGATTGCTGGACTTTGGCACCTCGTGTGCACCAATTCTCTTTCAAGAGGAGATTGTTGGAATTTTACTGATGTGGGATTGAGTTTATCCCATCTTTAATGACTAAAAAACATATGCCCCGCATGTCGGAAATATCGTTTCTTCACACATGCCTAATCTACTAAGTTTGTAGATGATGTTAGTGCCAAGTATCGTCAAATTTCGTTAAGAAATGAAAGAGATATTGGTACACAAAGTAAGGTGTTTGAGACATGAAAAGATGGAGTGTTTTTGGCAAAAAATGACAAATCTCCCTCATTGGTAGAAGATGGAAGGATTGTGCAATATATAAACTCTAAGTTTGAGTAAGAGTTTGGGACCCCAAGGGTAACCCGTGTGTTTAGAAGGGAGAGGACCTAGGTGAGCTTGGATTCGGGGCTAAGCCCCACCTCCAAAATCTGTCAGTCAGGGCTTGGGCTAGTCAGGGTCACGAGTGTATTGTCTTCGGGTATTTTCGTTTTGGTCCCTGAAGTGTTTCATAATTACACTTTGGTCCCTGAAGAATTCAGAAACGTTGCAACTTACTATAAATTGAAATTACCGTTCTATTTACAAACACACAACACAAACTCTTTTCTTTCTCTTATGTTCCGTTTCTGCACGAAAAACAGAGAACATAAACACGAATTTCTATTCACGAAAAATAGAGAACAAAAATTCTCTCCTTCTTCAGCAATCTGTTATATATTTATTTTTGTTGGTATTTCTATGGTACTTTATAGAGCAGTACGGGAAGTAATAACTATTACAAATGTTCGAAAGGATAAATAAATGGTCAATCTTCAAAACTGCCGCATGTGTGTTGTGTCTTGAATCTTGATCACCTTGCAAAGTCAATGTTGAGAACTGCCGCAAGTTTGTTGTGTCTTGAATCTTGATAACCTGAAATCAAGAAACAACTAAATCTGGATGGTTACAACGTTGTGTGTTGAGTCGAGGATAGCCCTCTATCCTTAAGACAAGATTGCCCCGTATATATGCTTTTACGTTAGCGGGCAGTAGTCTCCCAAGTTAAAACAATACTTTAATCTCAACACTACAAAGCCAATAGGTTGAACCTGTCGAAGAAAACAAATATGACTCGACTTGCTGAAGATATGGAATAGGAAGGAAGAGTTTCTCTCTACTCTTCTCTTTTGTCTCTGTGTATATAGTGTGTCTCTGTAGTGTATATCTAGTGTATACGTGAGGGTTTGGTCACTGTTTTTCAGTCAAAAATTGCATTGATTTTCGCTGAATTTCACTCGTTGTTTTGTGCTATTTTGTGGCTGTTTTTCTGGCTATTTTTGCTGCCTGTTTTTGGTCTGTTTACTGCCCGATTTCAGCCAGTTTTCAGCCTGTTTTCTGGCATGTTTTGCATTGTATTTTCGTCTATTTTCTGGTCGTTTCTTGCTTCTGAATTGAGCCAAATGAAGCTCAATATATAGCAAGGAGAAGGGGTTGTCTAACTGCCAAAACATGGCTGTTAATGGCCATTAGGAGGGCATTAAAACAACCAAGTAATGGCTGTTAATGGCCATTGAAAGGCTGTCCAACTGCCCAAGTAATGTGATGTTAATGGAGGAGTTAATCAGCCAAGTAATGGCTGATTAATGCCTCAAAAAAACAGTCCCAACGGTAGGCTTCTGCCTTCCGTCACCTTCCCAGAAACTTTGGGGACCAAACTGTAAATATTGAAACTTCAGGGACCAAACTGTACATATGAAAAGTGCAGTCCAAATCAGATATCTGAAACTTCATGGATCAAACTGTACATCTGGCAGAGTTCTCTGGTCCAAAAAGATAATATCAGAAAGGCCCACAGCCCACGAACCCGACGGGACGGGCGGGCGACGGCGGCGCGCGTGTGGGCTTAGCCTTGAACCCAAGCACATCTAGGTCTTCCCTCCTTTAAACACATGGGATACCCCTTGGGTCCCAAACCCTTTACCAATTAGAGACTTATATAGAGAGCAATTCTTCCTATTCCCACCGATGTGGTAGATTTGTCCCACGCCACATTTCCATGTCTCAAACACCTTACTTCGTGGACCAATATCTCTTTCATTTCTCAACGAAATTAGACGATTCTTGGCCCTACGGTCATCTACTCACTTCGTAGATCATGCATGTGTAAAGAGACAAGGTCTCCAACATACGGAACACTAGTGTTTAATTCATCAAAGATGGGTGGACGCATCTCCCCGCCAAAGGCTAATTTCCAACAATTTCTTCGCTAGAATCAACTTTATTTGCTTTGTATAGTTGATTGTTGTTGTTTATCTTGGGAGACTATTGTCCATCACCGTAAAAGCATTTATACGGGATAATTTTATCTTAAAGACAGAGAATCATCTCTCAATTCAGTCTTCTTATTGTTTAACCTTTCAGACACCATTTTTACCTACATTAACAAAGTAATATCAGAATTTTCCTCATTCGGTGTTTGAGTGACATAGTTGACCTGAACAAACAAGATGTGTTTGGATAGTAATAGTGATGATGTGAACATATCGGACACAAATGGGGCCACATTGTGTTAATGGTAAACATAAAAAAGGACGTTGGCGTGCCTTTAGGCTCCTCATGACCAGTGACACATTCCATTCATTTCTCATATCACCATAGGATTCCTCAGCTTTTGAATATGGATAGATATTAATGATCAAATTATCATTTAATAGTTGTCATTTCACCTTTGATACCTATGCTGCTTATCAATTTAAAACTAACTTATCAGCAATATTGAGATTTGATGTGCTTTAGAGATACCATCAGGTGCGGTGCAGCGGATGGAGCTCCTCCTTAACGAAACGTTTCGGGTTTGAGCCCTGCATATAAAAAAATCATGGTAGGGAGCGCTTCCTCAGAATGGGACCCTACGCAACGCGAATTCAAATATAGTCGGATTTCAATACGGATACCAGACACCGAATTTAAAAAAAAATACTTTAGAGATAGGAGCGCAATAAAAAAGTATTAGAAAAGGGTGCCAACCTCAAACTCATCTTGAATTAAAAAATGAAAGAGAAAACAAAAATTATCAAAGATGAATGTATCAATAATAATGTCCATTTATACCGGAAAAGAAGAAGAAAAATTAAAGGGCTATATTAGAATGGTATTATTGGAAAGAGAGGACCATATATATTGTAGAGAAACAGGATTTCAAATTTCTAGGTGGTGATTGGTATAAGAACTGAATATTCTTAAGCATTAATTTATTACAGAAAATGATGAGATCACTGCATCAACGCAATATGATATTTCAGTTTGAGTGACCGTGACAGATCAAGAATTTTAATTTCATGAGTTATTGATTTTAATTGAACAATTTATTCAGCGGCTTCACAGGGAGATAGGAGATTTATCACTGACTCCATTCAGGACATAACTCTCGTCCAAATGGTGTACTCCAAATTCACGGGTGGCAAACATATTAAGTGAATCTTTTACTATAGATCTAAGTTAGTGTTTGACCATAAATTTTGAATTAGATTTTAAAAATTTATCTTTAAATATTTGTTTGGTCATAAAATTTGATCAAATTTTAAAAATTATTTAAAATATTTTCAAGTTACAAAAACTGAAAATTCACTTTTACTCACAAAATTTCAAATTTTTTCCAAGTAAAATGTATGTCTAAATACAACTTCAAGTTTCAGAAATCACAATTTCAAAAACTCAAAAATTTCAAGCCTCAACTTTAAAATCTATGACCAAGCGGGAGCTAAAATTTAAGTCAAAAAAATTAAATTGTACCGAACTCTGATGATGAAGAGTTATCCAACTAAGAAGTGATCCTTAAGTTTAAATTTCTTTTGGTAGCATGTTAATGGTAAAAGCCGGTCCACGCCTGAAATTTTAAAAAAGCCAAACAGTAACATACAATCAAGTAAAATAGGAGTACTACTTATTATGTAGGAGCAATGATAAGAAAACAAAAGAGCAAAGTGCTGAGGTTTCTGTGATATAGCAGACGAGAATGTTTCCTTGTCCCTCAAAAAACATTTTCACTTGTCACATCACCTGATCATTAAAAAAAACCAGTGGCATTTCACGTAAATAATACTCCAAATTCATGTTTTATTTTACCCTTCTCTCCACTCTATAAAAACAACCCTCTTGTCTTCTCATTACTCAAATAAAATAAAGAGCTTTAAACATTGTGTTTGGAACTCACTGTCACTAAAACCCCCCAAAAAGAAAATAGAAATGGTGATGGTTGTAGCAATGGAGGAAACAAAGAGACAAGATAATTTACAAGCAGTATGGTTTGCTGCTGGAGTAGCTGCTTTAATGGCATGTTTAGAAAGTGCAATATTAGTTTCCTTTGTGGAGCAGTGGCGAGTTATAGCATTTCTTGCTCTTAATCTCTTACTCTTAGCTATTCTTTTCACATCTAGAAGTACTCCCACAACTCCAATAGTTGAAACCAGCCAAGAAAGCATCAGCAACACTACTGAATCCAAGATTGAGGTGAGAAAATGTTAGAATTTTATAACTATTTCATCTAAAAACTTAGTAGGCGTTTGAATATGAAGTTGTTGATATTTGAAAGATGTAGTATTTAAAATAAGTTGAAAAAGGGTATTCGAAAATTAAAGCTGTGTTTGAATATGCATCTCACTTGAAAATGTTAAATTTTTGTGGGAATAATTATTTTTACTTGAAAAGGATATCTTTTGATCTCCCCGTACCTTCATATCAAAGCTGTGAATTATTGACTTTCGGATGAAAATAATAGCGCATAATGACAGTACTCCCATTTCTTCTTTTATGATCTTATCTATTTGAAATGCTTACCTGTAAGTGCGGAGAAGATACCCGGGAGATAGTTAGAACTAGTTTTTTCAAACTTGAAAAATTCAACAGCGAAGCGGAGTGGAAAATTGACTATAATATATAATCAAACAGTTTTTCTCAAAAAAATAAAAGTTGAAAAAAAACAAAAATATTTATGTTCAAACTGTTTATTCATTAATTATGTCTTCAATAAGCCTTCTGGCTTGATTCTTTTGATATATGCAAGCACATATTTTTTTTATAATGGGTGTATATTATTTATTTATTTATTTATTTATTTTGTCTTAAACAGGAAAAGGGGGTGAAAGAATGCAAGAAACTTTTGGTCCCTTGTGTAGAAGAAGTATCAGAAGAAGCAATTACAAAGGATGTCAAAGAGGAATTTCCACTAGTAGACAAGAGGGAAAATAGAGAAGACCAATTAGATGATTCTATAGATGAAGCTCAACAAATTTCCATGGAGGAATTGAATGAAAGAGCAGAGGCATTTATAACAATGTTCAGACAACATTTAATATCTGATGCAAAGGCTTATAGTTATAACAAAAGCTGCAGAAATAGAACTCCAATATCACTCAAAGGAGGTGACAAAATCTTTTCAAAGCGTAGGCCAATTTATTAATTAGGCCAACTATTCTAGTTGGTGATCAAGGTGGTTCTTTTAATTCAAAAGCATTTTACTTGTGTAATGCTAAAGATTTTCTGAATAGAAAGACCTATCTTGATCTTTAGTTACAAGTTATACTTTTTGTTCTATTTTTTTCAACTATAGTGTTAGTAGCAACTAAGCTTTTCTCTTGTTCCCGAAAGAGGTGATTCATAATCTAGAGGCAGTAAATTTTTAATGAGTGGGTTTGTTATACGTGTAAACTTTAATTAGTGTGTATGTAACATAATCCGAAAAGATAACAATGAATTCAATTTAACCTACCCTAAATTTGTGTTTAGTTCCAGCTACACAATTTCGAAGCATTGTTTATCCTTAATATATTTCAGGTACAAGTTAGAATTATGAGCAAAAAAACAAAAACTGATATCTTTCAAACTCGTTTATTCGAATGAAAATTTTGAACTCAAAAAAGTTAAAAGAGGAATGATATTTAGACAACTTTTAAAGGACATGATTAGTAGCGTCCTTTTACTTTGCATGCTTCACCATATCTTTTTGTTTCAAGTGAGTGTATACTAGTAATCGTGAGGCTAATTAATTTACGAAATCTTTGCATCTATCATAGTCCCACATTATGGCCTGCAGTAAAAACAACATGCGTAATGCTAGTTTCTTGTTCTCTAGTATACTCAATTGATCCAAACATGTTTATTCTTCTGAATATTTGCACAACAACTACATTGCGGGAATGGGAAACAAGGAAGAGGAAACAAAATAACTTATGTAAAAGAATTGTATATTGTGTGAAAACTCTTATCGATACCACTAACCAATAAGCCTTGTTGGATCAGCCGCTGGCTTTTGGAAAAAAGAAACTCGTTTTATTATTGAAGAGCGACGTTGATATTAAATTCACACACCACCAAAGGATGTGGTGCATTGTATGAGATTGTTCCTCCCTTAATCAGATGTCTCGGTTCAAGTCGTGGGTATGAAAAGATTCTTGGCAGGGAGAGCTTCCACCAAATGGGTCATACGCGACGTGAATCCAAATATAATCGGGCTCCAATATGGGTACTGGACACCGGGTGGAAATCGAAAAAAGAAATTAAACTCACACTTTTTATGTTAGAAAATCCAACCTATATCAACCCTTTACTCATAAATGTAACTTTAGGGCCTATTGGGCCCAAATTGTTGTCTTATTTATTCTACAAAGAGTACTGCTGGGCCTAAAAGTTAAAGTGCTACTGAGCCTCTTTCATCAAATTGTAGCTTAACTATTTATAAAACAGCAGTCACCCCCAAATTGTGACAACTTCTGTCATTAGTTTTGCTTTGCATGGTCTCATAGACAATGTAATTGGTCTATAAACCGAAATGGTTTTGTATGTTGCTACTGCAGGTGGCAATAACCAAAAAAAATGTGACCATTCCTCATGGAATTTAAGAAAAAAAATAAAAGATTTTTTAAAAATTTTCAGTTTTAAACACGTCACAATATTTATGTGGCTATAAAAGCTTTTTGTTAAAGGTAAAATGCAAAGCTTATAGTTATATGTATCCAAATATAGAAATATTTCGTTAATTTTTAATCAAACTAATAAATAAATAATATCACATAAACTGGAAAAGAGACTATTTAACAGTATTAGCATTGTCTCAAGTAGATATATCACTTAAGACTGGAGGCATTTTATATTTTTGAATGATAATAATCGCTCTTCTCTAGAACTTCCCTAATTGAGGTTTGCAGAGATAATGCAAAGTCATGCAACGAATTCAGCTCAAGTAGTCGGTCCCAACTAGATTTCTGCCAGTGAAGCATATATCCTAAATTTTGACCTACCAACATGAACATCTCATCCTAGTTTGCAATAAATCATCAACCAGGCCTTTTTCTATTATTGCCAACTAACTAAATATCGAAAGTCTATCCTTCTTGTTCCTTTTTTGTTAAAGAATAATTTTTTTAAAAAAAAACTCTCATGGTTTTAAAAGAGGGGTGGAGCAACAAGTATTTATTAATTAATTTCAAATAGCAAAAGTCACATTTCCTTGCCACCTCCTGACTTATTCTTGTAGTAATAGATTTTACTTATAGGGTGTTAAAGATTGAATTTGAAAGCAAGCTTTGGAATTTTGAGCAGTTTGACAAGAATCGACAGGAGGGAAGCCTTGAGTGCACGACTTTCTCTTCGCTAACATAGATAATAGGGACAAAGTCAAGCTAAGTATAAACTTTGAATGTTATTTACTCTCCTATTAATATGTGAAGAAGAAATAATCTCACCATGAAGGATGAAGCTGATACGTTTCCGTAAAGGGCGGCATCAATCCACGTCAAAGCTATAATTAATTTTGGTAGAATGTCACAACCCAAGAAAGATACTAATATTTATGTGTTGGAAGGCGAGATAAACCGTCTTTTAATGTTAATCATACATTTCTTTTAAACAATTCAGGTCCTCTAGTTCTCTATGGACCACTTTACTAGTTAACGTCCCTGAGCCAAAGGTCATCTTAATATTCCACCTACCATTTAGTACTTAAAAAGGTACTAAAAATTCCTTATTGCAGCACGGAAGACACTAACACATGGCTTCAAATTTTCAACCAAATGCCCATAAGGTACGGTTGGGTGGACAGCTATTTAAGTTAATTCTTTAAAATAAAAATAAAAAAGCAATCCATGTCAAGAATGATGAATTAGTCACCATATAACTGGCTCATAATTCTAACGGACCTGGAAAAGAAATTGTTTACCTCTTATTACTGTCACTCTCTTCATGGACTGGGGATAATCTAAAATAGAGAATTGGTAACCAAGTAACATTTTACTATAACAGGTGTGAACTTAGTATATATTCAAAATTGTCCAACTATATGTATATATGAGGTGGATTACAATGTTACAAGTCTACATCTGTTCACTTGGAAGCAATGTTTAACTCGAGGACATTGGGTGTTGGGCTAAGTCAACCCAAAGACATTCTTAATTAACTTGGTATGGTATTGTTTGCTTTGACAAGAGTCTATACTGAAAGATATATACATATAAAAAAGGTAGGCCGGTGCACTAAGCTCTGGCTATGCGCGGGGTCCGGGGAAGAGCCGGACCACAAGAGTTTATTGTATGCAGTCTTACCTCATATTTCTGTAAGAGGTTATTTCCACGGATCCCCAAATAATCTTACACCATTAAGAAGAGTATTTCTATACCTTGTAGATTGCTTACTTTTTTTCCAATGTGAGACTTTGTTCACCGCCCAAAAGTGACCACTGGGACAACTTTACTATACTTCATTCATCCATGCTTGTGGCGGTGAAGCTTGACAGTAAACTTGGTAGCTGATTAAGACGTGATGAGATTGAGGTTTAGCAGATGAAAGTCATCGATTACTCAATGATGCAGATATGTACGGTTGTAAAGATGGCTTTAGGTATCGTGCTTGACAGTGAGTAATTAACAAATGCACGTCCTTGCCTCTTGGACAGTTTGATCTGGCCATGTGGTACGATAACTTCTAGTCACGGGTAAAGAGTCGGACACAAGACTTATATGAAGTGTTTATAAACAACCACCTAATCGTAAAACTGATAGAACCTTGTGCGGCCAATATTCTATTCTAATTCCTTCCTGGTTGAACAACTCAGTGAAGATAAATTAGACTATTAAGGAAGCTTCTCAAATGTGCAATTCAACTACCTTTGACTTTTAGTTCTCTCTCTCTCTCTCCCTCTCTCTCTTTAAAATCTTGGTATTATCGCATAAAATAGGAGGTTTTAATTTCGAGCTTCTTGGGTTTGTCTCATTCGTCCTGTGGCGACCAATACAATAATAGCTTTACCAAGAACCTAAAAGGCAGCCATGTGGATATTCTTCAGCTATCCAACTTGACAAGAAGAGAGCCATCTCTTTGAGGAAACTGGTAAATTTTGGAATGGACTGTATCTCAACACATGGGTAACAAGCAACGAAAATCAAGACGAAAAGCATTTAGGTTGTGGTTTAGCAAAAGACGAAGCAGAGCTGACGCAACCCATTTAAGCGAAATTTCAGGTTTATTTCCTTTCTTGGTAATCTGGTTTGCGTTGTGCCTTGAGCTTATTTGTTTATTTCATCTTATGTATTCAAAATTCTTTCTTATATGGTGCTCCTTTTTGGTTGGTTTTCACAGATAACGACGAACTAGATGATGAGTGCATGGATGGTCTTTTTGTTAGATCACTGGACATGGGACCATGCATTCTGAACAATGAATTGAGGTGAGTATCGGTTTGTATATAATGTCATGGGCACTTATAATACATTTTTGAGGAAAATAATTCGATCTTTGCATTGTAGAATCTTTGTGGGTACATGGAATGTTGCAGGAAGATCTCCTGTGGGAAGTCTAGCTGTAGATTTGGATGAGTGGTTGAATCTCAAAGAAGCAGCTGATATTTATGTTCTTGGGTATGTATAAAATTCAAAATATAACCTTCTTTTCTCATCACACCAAGGACTTGGCCATTTAAGAAGAAAGCTTTTCCTCTAACAGCTTCCAGGAAATAGTCCCTCTAAAGACTAAAACTGTAATTGGAGCAGAAGATCCAACAGAAGCTACTAACTGGAACGTGCTCATTGGTAAAACTCTAAATAGCAAGTATGGTGGTCCCTGGTTAACGCCCATCATCAATCCAATCTTCAATGATAATTATCGAAATGATCGAGCTGCTGAATCGGATAGTAGACTGAGGAGTGACTACGAAATAGCAACTTCAGCAAGAGGTCAGTCTAGAACTGAATATAAGCTCTCAGATCATGTTGGTAGGTACAAATTGATGGCGAGCAAGAAGATGGTTGGTGTTTTCATTAGTGTCTGGATGAGAAGGGCATTGCTAAAGAAATATTGTGTCTCGGAAGTGAAGGTCTCTTCAGTAGCTTGTGGCATTATGGGTTATTTGGGAAACAAAGGATCAGTCTCTGTGAGCATGTCCATAGGAGGAACTAGTTTTTGCTTTGTGGCAGCTCACTTAGCCTCAGGAGAAAAGAAAGGTGATGAAGGGAAAAGGAACCATCAAGTCTCGGAAATATTTAGGAGAACAACTTTCCCCCGGCTGCCTGAAGACTGCCATAAAAATCTTCCTCTCACCATCTTAGGACATGAGTAAGTCCTCTTACTCATACCCGACTAATTACAAGAGTTGTTCTAACATGAATGTATTAGTCAATGCCTTTGTAACATAAATTCAACATATTTTGTTTCAAAATTAGGTAAGTCAAATTTATAAAAACATAGGCAGAGGAATTTCCTTTCGAATCAAACTACAAGAATAATAATGACAATTATATTAAATACTAGGAAAGTAATAGGATTGAAAGTAAAGATATCGAACTAAGAGGCTAAGCAGATTTCTTATAATTATTAAAACCCCATTGCATAAAATATGATGAGATTTTTCCACCTAAGCTGACAACATATATTTTCTTGTAGAACAGCCAGATATATTGGTTTGGAGATCTCAACTACAGATTATACTTGGAAGACAATTTAGCGAGGGAATTAATAAAGAAGAAAAATTGGAGTGCCCTGCAAGAGTTTGACCAGTTGGGGAAGGAACTAGAAGATGGTGGAGTGTTTCAGGGTTGGAAAGAGGGAAATATAGAATTTGCACCCACATACAAATATTCTTCTTCCAATTGCAATCGTTATTCTGGTGGACTTCCAAGCAGAGCGGGGGAGAAGCAAAGAACTCCAGCATGGTACAGCATTTTTCTCTAGTACTCTCGTCAGTTAAACACCTGTGAACGACTCATCACCTCCCCCCCCACACACACACACACATGAAAAGGCACACATCGCTCCGTCCCCCCAGAAAATTGGAAACCCTCGGATTCAGGTCTAGTCCCTTTTTCTAAACTGACGATAAAAATTTAAAAAGAAAAAGACACTTTAGCAATCTGACCAAGTACTGCTCATTACTAGCCACTATGTGCTCATAATTGCTATCATGACACTTGGAATGTTAATGGCAGGTGTGATAGGATCTTATGGTATGGTAAGGGAGTGAAACAGCTTTCCTATTTCCGCAGTGAAATCAAGTTCTCTGACCATCGGCCCGTCTCTGCTTTATTCTCTGTACTAGTTGAAGATCAAAAGCGTGCCCATTCAAGTTTGGTTCCATTTCCTCCTTTCAGTCCCCTCCACAATTCCTAGTAAAGATGTAAGTATCCAACTCATTTTTCACTGTAGTTTCTTGATCTCTAGTTTATTATGGATGGATAGTGTGAACGCCAATTTACAAGAGCTGATTTTATGTGGCAGGTACAAGGCAAGAGAAATAGAGACGCTATATCTCCACTCTTATCATTGATTGTGACGTACATAGAAGGCTCAACAACATATGTGCAAACGGGAAAATCCAAAAAATGACTTCCTATTCAGTTGAACAAACAATTCATATTTTTGCAACTCAATCACTTCCAATCCTTCAAAAGAGCATTCTGGTGGATCATCTTTCAAGCCCCCCATAACACTAAATAATGGGAGGTGGAGCATGGGCGGTGACGGGAATTTCATTAGGATATTAGAGGCAAGTACATTTAACTTTCTTCTTTAGCAATAGCGTAGACAGCTGAAAGAACAGAAATACAACTATCATTGTGGTAAAAGTATGTTTTGTTTTACAGCTTCCATTACATTTGTTCTTTAGGAAGTATAGGGGGAGTGAGTAGAAAAACGTGGAGTGTCAATGATGCAAACTAGCCGTATCTATAGTAAACCAAAGCTTAGCCGCACATAAAGCCAAAGGAAGACATGAGAGCAGAAATGTGATCACCTCAGGGTCCTGCTTTTGACTATCATCAGTTTAATGTCAGTGACCACTTACAAGAAAGCTAATTCTCATCGCCTGCTTGAAGAATGTGACCTAATGCCTCCGCATTGTCCTTATGACATCTGGGACATACCGACCTCCTCTGTAGCTCATCACCAAGGGAAGCACATTTGTTTTTCAATTCAGTAGTCTGCTTGTTTCCAGTCAAGGACACAATAATTGTTGACGAATCTAAAGCATGGTTGCTAATTCCATAAGTATCTTTTTGAGGTGTGGAAGAGTTTCTCAGTAATATAA
The DNA here is from genome assembly GCA_029783415.1 of Anisodus acutangulus. Taxonomy (NCBI): domain Eukaryota; kingdom Viridiplantae; phylum Streptophyta; class Magnoliopsida; order Solanales; family Solanaceae; genus Anisodus; species Anisodus acutangulus. Next base: position 2,319,734 of record CM056491.1, read on the forward strand.
TAAGATATAATCAGACTATTGTCTAAAATGTGGAACGGCTCATGAAATTTTGAGATCCACTGTCGACTCATTTCTCTTCCACCAATGAGCTGAACATAATAAATAAGTAGCAGGAAGCCAAACAACAAAAAATCAAGGATATGTGGCTAACTCCTGCATTTCCCTATTTTCTTTTGTGATTCCCTCTATCAGTGATGCTTTTCTTTCCAAAAGACTCAACTCCTCTTCAACCTGAAAAATACCACACAGATCAATGTATTAAGTTCTCCTAATAATAATAACCAGACAATACAGCAACAGAAGAAAGGACATGAGAACAGACAGGTCTAACAAAATCACAGTAACTTGCCTGCCTATGAATATTCTGTTCAACTTGGTATTCCTCTTCTTCCTTAGTGATCTGAGAAACAATCTGAACTAGCTCATTCTGGAGGTCTATTTTGAAAGTTTCAGCATCTTCTGCTTTGGTTTTTGCTAGACCTGCTCGTGAAGGTGTAAAACTATTCTCGTTCAACTTGAAGAAGTTATTGTATAGAAAAGAACCAGTGAAATTTTGAAGTCTTTAATTTTGAACATCCATATAATAGAAGAAAGGCCAACAGATCACAAAAAGAAGAGCGCTTATCTATGTGCGTTAACACACCAGACTTTGATGCTGACTCGCTGCAATTATCATTTCGGAATATAGAGGCCATTAACTCATGAAATTTCCTGCATCCGTTTAGCAGAAAAAAGTTAAACCATTTTAACAGCAGTGCAGCTAAATCTCGATATAGTGTAGTCACAAAATTGAAATGACACGAGCCTCAGAGTTAGACTTGAGAGTAGATAGGTTTATATCTGGCCAGTAAATATTCTGTGGTCGAGCTGATGTGTCACTTTGATTACTATGTTTGAGATATCCAGTGCCCTCAGGGAAAGAGCTTTTCTAGCAAGACTGGCACTAAATAACAGGTTTTCTGCCAAATTTAAGAATCAGGGTTTCAAATTACTACCGCAATAACATAACATAACATAACATACCCAGTGGAATCCCACAACGTGGGTCTGGGAGGGTAAAGTGTACGCAGACCTTACCTCTACCTCGGTAGGAAGATCGGCTGTTTTCGAGAGACCCTCGGCTCAAGACAGAGCATAAGCACAAGCAAAGCAACAGCAAGAGCAAAGCAAGAGAGACGGTTAGACCCGGTCAGGAATTTTTTTTAAAGCAGTATGAAAATGCTGGTATCAAAAACGAATAAGCCATGATAGCGCATTCCGAAAAAGTAAGCAGTAACTAGTGCATGTAAATAAGCTAAACAAAGTACACTAAAGGACACCTAACAGCAGAAATCAAACTACATGGGACTATAAAGCAATACTGCGCCTATTAGTATGATAGGCTAAGCAGGCCTACAATACTAACACTGAACTACCAGTTTACAAGCGTAAGTAGGACTACGCTCGACTACCTACTACCCTTCTACCCTAATCCGTGTTCTCCACAACCCCATATCTAAGGTCATGTCCTCAGTAAGTTGCACCTGCGTCATATCCCGTCTAATCACCTCTCTCCAATATCTTCGGTCTACCTCTACCCCTCCTGAACGCGTCCATATCCAGCCTCTCATACCTCCGCACTGGGGCATTTGTGTCTCTCATCTGCACATTCCCAAACCATCTCAACCTCGCTTCCCGCATATTATCCTCCACCGAGGCCACTCCCACTCTGTCCCGGATATCATCATTTATAATCCTATCCCTCTTTGTATTCCCGCACATCCATCTCAGCATCCTCATCTCCACAACTTTCATATTTTGGATGTGCGAAGTCTTGACTGGCCAACATTCCGCCCCATACAACATAGTCGGTCTAACCACCGCCCTATAGAACTTGCCTTTAAGTTTTGGTGGCACCTTTTTGTCGCATAAGACTCCAGATACGAGCCTCCATTTCATCCATCATGCCCCAATACGATGTGTGACATCGTTATCAATCTCCCCATCTCCTTGGATTAGGGATGGCAGGTGGGTATAATTTTGCGGATTCCAAGATCGCACGCCCAATTAGGCGGGTATGGAATATAACTTTGGCGGGTAGTAGGCGGGTATGGGTATTGAAAATGTACCCGCCACGGGTAGGCGGTAGGTGGTGGATTTGCGATCATATCCGCCTACCGCCGCTGCTTACCCGCCTACCCGCCCGCCCGCCCGCCTACCCGCCTACCCCCCTAGCTTATATAGCTAAAAAAAAATCTGAGTTTTGTCTACATTTGTAATATATAGTTATTTGGGTGGGTAATTTTTTGGGGTTGTTATAAATTTTATTTTCTTGTGTCTTTTTTGTGCAATGGGAAGAGGTGAAAAAATGGGTGGCGGGTGGGCGGACGGGTAGGCGGGCAGGTAGGTGGCGGGTAGGCGGACGGGTAGGTAGGTGGCGGGTAGGTGGCGGGTATAGGAATATACCCGCCTAGGCGGGTATGGATGTTGAAAATTGTACCCGCCACGGGTGGCGGGTAGGTGACGGGTATAATTTTTTTTGGCGGGTACGGGTGCGGGGGAGGGGGTACCCGCACCCGCCCCGCCCAATTGCCATCCCTACCTTGGATAATAGATCCGAGGTACTTGAAGCTTCCTTTCTTTGGAATGACATGAGTAACAAATCTCACCTAAATTACTACCACAATAGAGGGAAAAAATTACCGTGCTTTGGACTATCCATGTCTAGACCAAGTTGAACAACTAATGTGCATGGCTGCCAAAGCAGGGATTAGGTACTAGTTCGATAAGACCGCTGGATCACACCCAGTTTATTGTTAGCTCAGTAGTTTCCAAGTCAGAACTGAACTATGAAATGTGATATGGGCTAGAGGACTGGCAGCTAAATAAAAAAGTATTTGTTTCTGTTATCATACAATCTCACCAAATTAATTTTGAAAAGCAAAACAAAAACCACATAATGATTGCACAACTGTAGATTCTAAACCAACAGGACAAAGTGTTCGCTTTCTCATATAACTAGAAGCTAGACAGATATGATCACTCCCAAAACACAATTACTTGTTACTAGCAGTCACGACATATCAAAGATATAAGCATGTCAAACAACAATATCACCAGATGATCTTCAATCTTCAAGTATTACAAACTGAATCAGCCTTTAGAGTGATGTGAAGTTTGTGGTATTACTTAGGCCATGGTATGTGTAATGCAATTGAAAAAACAAATTGCGGCCTCCAGGTAATGCCAAATTATTAATTATTCTTGGGTCAGGTAAGTGTAAATGCAAATTAGAAGAAAGAAGAACGGTGGCTAAATTAGCTATTCTAACATCGGCACAGCATGGACATGAATTGACATCTCTCTATTTATACTTAGCTGTTGTATGTTTGGCAAAAGCTACAGTATTGGAGCTATAAACTTTATCTACAACTTTTTCAAAAAGATATCGATGATCTAATTAATCTGAGTTCATCCAGTTTCCAGTGCATTTTAATAGTAAAAGATTACTGCCTAGTAAGGACACACAAACAACCCGTACCTTATCTGTGCATTGAGCTCAAGCATTTTCTCAATAAAGTCATCTCTGCATAAGCAATTATAGATACAATGAGAAAAAGAAATGCAACAAGATTCTTTTCACAACACTCGAGCGCATCATTTGCAAGTTTGAGCTCCGATTGAAGCTCTTGATTTCGCTTCTTGTGATTTATTATTCTTCGCACTGATAATTTCGTGAAAGAGAATAATTCCTTGATCCTTTTCATTAATGTAATTGGTTTATATAAATGATATACAATAGTAAACCTAGCCTATAATTACGAAAATCAAATATACATTTTTCTAATACAGAAGATTACTACCATAATTACAGATGTACAAGATCACTAATAATATCACAGGAATATACGGTGTATATTCTATCACACCCCCGCAGTCATAGAGGGCGATTGTCGTAGGCTGAGATTGTCCTTAAAATCTTCAAACAAAACTAAAGGTAGGTCTTTAGTAAATATGTCAGCAATTTGATACCGTGAGGGGACATGCAAGACACGTACTTGTCCACGAGCTACCTTTTCGCGAACAAAGTGAATATACATCTCGATATGTTTAGTGCGCTGATGTTGAACAAGATTCCCCGAGAGATATCGCACTAACATTATCTCAGTAGACCAAGATAGCTTTCCGAATAGAAAAATGAAGCTCTAAGAGGAGGTTACACAACTAACAGGACTCAAACACCACATTGGCTACCCCCGATATTCAGCCTCCGCGCTGGATCACGACAAAGTAGCCTGGCGTTTAGTCGACCAAGAGACCAAGTTATCACCAAGAAACATACAATAACCAGACGTCGAACGCCTGGTATCTGGACATCCACCCCAATCAACATTTGTATAAGACATGAGAGTAGATACTGATGATGGATATAAGTGCAAACCGTAATCAAGAGTGCCCTGAAGGTAACACACAATGCGTTTGAGAGCGTGCATGTGTTCTTCCCTCGGATCATGCATGAATAAACACACCTGATGTACTACATAAGTAATATCGAGCCTCTTAAACATAAGTTATTGAAGAGCCCCCGCAAGACTACGATAGTGGGAGGGATCCTCGTAGGGTGTGCTATATGTAGCACTCAACTTCGGTTTAGTGTCAACCGGAGTAGGAGATGACTTACAAGAGGACATGTCAGCCCGTTCAATAATCTCTGCTACATATTTCCTCTGAGAGAAAAATAGACCACCTGCATGACGAGTGACAGTAATACCCAAAAAATAACTCAACGACCCCAAGTCCTTCATAGCAAATTCGGAGTTGAGAAGAGATATGATAGACATGCGCAGTTTGTTAGAGAAAGCAGTTAATATAATATCATCCACATATAACAGAATGTATGACATAGAAGTACCGAGACGGTAGATGAACAGAGAATGATCAGACCTACTGTGAGAGAACCCAAAAGTAGACACATAATATTCAAACCTTTGGTATACAAGAACTTCTTTAGCAATCACAAATGGTTAGGGTGATCGAGGTCATTGAAACCCAAGGGTTGATGCATGTATACAGTTTCCTTGAGTTCACCGTGTAAGAACGCAATTTTCACGTCCAACTGATGAATGGGTCATACTTTTGAGAAAGCCAGACTAAGAACAGTGTGAATAGTTGCCGGTTTGACCACCGAACTAAATGTCTCTCCACAATCCACGCCAACCTGTTGAGTTTTGTCATCACCTACAAGACGGGTCTTATGCCTCTCAAAACAACCATCAAATTTTTCCTTATGAGTAAAAATCCACATAGAACGAATCACATTGACACCAGGCGGACGGGACACCAACTCTCACGTCTTATTTTCAATAAGAGCATTATATTCATCATCCATAACCATTTTTCAATTCAGGCCACGAAGGGCAGACACGGGGTTACGTGGTAGGGGTGCTTTAGTGACATTAGAGTTGATATTAGAATAGAAGTGGGTTAGACCTGGGTCGGTGTAGTGATGTCGGGATTGGTTCGGGTTGGGAGGAACTAGGCTGACGGGTTACTGGAATTTGTTGGGCCTGCTGGAAAACTAACTGGACCGAGAGGAAAGTCACGGGTTGAGCCAGCATGCAATGGGCCTGCTAGCCGAAGGACTGGACCAAGAGGGGAGGGGATGTTTGGGCCCGCAGGAATGTGGCTAGACCGTGCCTATTGGTCCGAATCCCGAGGAGTGAGCTGGACCAAATAGTGGACCACATACGGTGATAACCCATCATCCAAAAATTCATACGACTTGGACGCGGAATTATGCAACTTAGCAAACTGAAATTGGGTCTTATAAAAAATGACATGACGACTAATTATTATTTTATTAGAGGATAAATCAAAACATTTGTAACCACGATGATTAGATGGGAGATGTCCATAAATCATCTATCTCCAAAAGTCTCAAGTGGAAAAAACTTGAGACTTTTTGGATAACGGAAAGGTCCACAAAAAATTAGAATAATCATCCAAAAATAAGACATAGTAACGATGACCCAAAGAACTTAAAATGGGAGATGTCCTTAAATCACTATGAATAATGTCAAAATGAATCAAAGTACGAGAAGTAGAGGGTACAAATGGTAATCAAACATGTTTCCCTAACGAACAAGAAGAAAAAGTGGAGTACTACGCGTACCCTTACAAGAAATAAAATTGTTTTTATGCAAACAAGAAATAATAGACGATCCCGGATGACCCAAACGTGCATGCCACAAGGAAGGAGCAAGGGCGGCAAAAGTAGATGGCATGGATTGACTCATGGAAGTGGTGGTAGTTGTGATTGGATAAAGCTCTCCTCTACTATTGTATCTCATTAGAGGTATCCCCGTTTTGAAATCCTTCACAGAAAACCCAAATGGATCAAAATTAACAGAAACTCAATTATAAGTGGTGAATTTTCGGACAGACACCAAATTTTTAATTAAGTTATGGGCATGAAGGGTATTGTTCAAAACTAGAGGTGGATGTGTGGGAGACAAAGTTGTATGTCCATAACCGCGAATTGTAATTGTGTTGTCATTACCAACAATTATACCACAACTTTTGTTCAAATTTGAATACGACGAGAGAGTACCTTGATCGGACATCATATGAGAAGTGGCTCCGGTGTCTATATATCAATTCACGTCCGGAGGATTTAAGCTAAGTGTATGCACTGCGGCTTCAATATCTGTAGGTGTGGGGATTAGATTTGGGCCCGCAGCATAGAAGGCATGCAGGGGCCGATGCCTAAGTAGGCCTGCCTGTTGTCCCAGCCCATTACTGTACCGCATTCCACTATTTGGGATCGAAAGCGGGCACTGAATTTTCTTTGGCCGAGCCCGGTTTCGAATAAGGAGCAAGCGGATAATAAGGGTTGTTGGGCCAATGGCCTAGCCCCACTGCCAGAGAGCCCACGGCTGGGACCAGTTGGCCTGCGGCCTACTGCCCTGAGGCCCACTGCTGGTGCCACTACTGTTCCGTCCACCGCCGTTACCACCGCGATTGCCACCGCAATTTTTGCTATTATGTTTACGATTTTGACCCTTTTTGCCGCCACCGTTGCTGTGTTTTTTGCTTGAATTTTTAGAGAATGAGTGAAGGTCATCTGACATTGTCATCATCACGACGGAATTTGCTCCAGTAGCCGCCTTTATAGCCAAGTCGTCCTTTTCTAACGTGAGCATGGAACATGCCTAATGAAATGGTGGTAGAGGATTGCTTTGACGAAGCAGTGTGCCAACGCCATTATAGGCCTCAGATAAGCTGGCAACCATCTCGAGAACAAGACGATCATTGGTAACAAGCACACCAACGTTTCGAATTGGTCCGCTAATTTCTTGAGTCGTTTACAGTAGGCTGAAACATTAGAAAAATCTTCCATGTTGACATGTGAAAATTTCTGCTCAAGAGTGACAGCTCGGGAATTTATGTTATCTTGGAATATATCACGCACCCTATTCCAAGTGTCCATCGCCGTAGCGTCGGGTTCAGTAATCGTTTGTAAGAGGTCTGTAGAGATAGTGGAGTAAATCCACTGGAAACGGTAGCATCAAGGGTTGTCCATAACGTAGGATCATCCTCGGGGTAGGTACCTTCTCCACGCCAGGTACCGAGTGGATTATGTGATGGAGGACTTGATGTGAGCGTGCGTGAACTTTGAATAATTCCGCCCACGTCGCGTATTGTACGTTTTCCATCTCAAGAACAATAGGGATGTGGTTCTTGATGTTGGAAACTGTAAAGGCATGATGAAACATGTTCTTTGACGTAGACATAACGAAAGAACAATAGGTTAATTAGGGATTGGCAAGAAAATTTGAGAATAGAGGAGGAGAAAAAAATAAACGGAAACTGAGAAAAGAAGGGGGCAGCGGAAGTGTTTGAGAAAAGTTATCTTAGCCCTAGACTTCTGATACCATGAAAGAAATAATCTCTTGATTATTCTTATTGAGTGAATATGTATATATATACAATTTTCAATTTTCAAATAAGGAAAATCCTATTCCTACTATACTTCTAATATTCTTATTCTATTGTATAAGAATTCTACAATTATGATAATTATACAACATTACCATAATACACAATAAGAAAATCTTATTCCTACACAGTATTCTATCACACGTAACACTTATTTTGCTTTGATGTGATTATCACAAAAATAAATTCTGCCGAATTCTATAAAATGTCATCTGAAATGTGACATGGTAGTCTATCACATTTCAGGTGAGAGTTTTACAAAATTCGACCAGATTTATTTTTGTCATAATCAAAGGAAACTAAGGTGATCTTAACGTGACAATGAAAAAAAAAAAGAATTGTAACTTCTATAATAAACATAAATCTGGATTTAAGTTTGTCAAAGGGATATTTTAATAAATTTAATTTGTCGAACACTACTTACTTTTGTTATAGATGAACTACTCGTCTCCAGCTATTTATAAACTACAAGAGTGAAGGACATCATTGGTAACGCTGAAACTAAATCATTCGAGCTATGAGCGTCATTAATGACGATATTTGGAAAATTTTGAAAGTCAACCGTATTACACTCTCCAGGCACATGTACAATGAATTTTAAAAAAATTAATATATTACTCTAGTACTAGTATATTTTAACAGAGTTTTATTATTTCTTTATTCAATAGGCTGATTTCTTAAATGTCAATTTTTCACCCCATTTTGATTTTGTCCTTTATTTTTAAAAGTTATGGTAATATAGCCTTTGAAACTAATAAAACATTAGACTATAGTTATTTAACGTCTAATAATATTTTTATCATGAAGTTTTAAGTTTGTTCAAAGAAATCTTTAGATAGAAATTTATAAGGTTAAAAAATTACAAGAAAGTATTAATTGAATCATTTACTAAACAGTTTTTCCACAGCCCACAATAGATGTGTTAGCTTTGCAATTTGGTTTTAAAAAGAAATATTGTCCCAAAAAGGAACAATGGGCTAAAATTTTAGTATTCCAATACGAACTACTTATAGTTATAAAATAGTACCACTAATCGTGCTAAGGCCTTTCATTCCCCATGACTCTCAGGTCTCTCCCCCTATATATAACTCACATATATGAGTTGTGGTTCATTGAGTTATGAATTGTCTCAATATTTGTGTTGGTTATGTAAAGCAGTACGAAAAATAAATAAATATTACAAGTGTTCGAAAGGATAAACAAATAGTCAATATTTGGAACTGCCGCAAAGTTGTTGAGTCTTGAATCTTGATAACCTGAAATCAAGAAATACTAAATCTGGATTGTTACAACTGTGGCTGAGTCGAGAGATGGTTCTCTGTCTTTAAGACAAGATTGCCCTGTATATATGTTTTTACGTTAACGGGCAATAGTCTCCCAAGATAAAATAGCAACTAATCAACACTACAAAGCAAATAGGTTGATTCTGACGAAGAAAACAAACATGAAACGACTTGCTGAAGAATGAAAAAGGAAGGAAGAGTTTTCTGTTTTTGTCCACTGTTTGTGCTCACGTTTTGGACTGATCTGTTTCTCTCTTCTGTTTGTCTCTGTGTAGTATATTGTAGTCTCAACAATTGAGTCAAAAGGCTTCAATATATAGCATAAGGGGAGAGACTTCTCAACTGCCAAGTAATGGCTGTTTATGGCATTAGTGAGGGAGTTAATCAGCCAAGTAATGGCTGATTTAATGTGCAACATAAATGAGCTTTTAGTGAGGAGATTAAGTGCAGATTAATGGAGTTTTAACGTTCCAAAACCAACCCAAACGGTAGGCAGAAAGACTTTCTGTCTTCCGTCGTTCCTAATTTCATCTTTCCAGAAACTTCAGGATCAAACTGTAAATATTAAACAATTTGGGGTCTATCATAAGAAGCCCAAGGCCCAAGACCCACAACCCGACAGGACGGGCGGGCGGCGGCGGCGCGCGTGTGGACTTAACCTTGAACCCAAACACATCTAGGTCCTCCCTCCTTCAAACACATTGGTTACCCCTTAGGGTCCCAAACCCTTAGCCAATTTTGAGACTTATAAAGAGAGCAATTCTTTCTTTTCCCACCGATGTGGTAGATTTGTCCCACACCGTATTTTCATGCCTCAAACACCTTACTTCGTGGACCAATATCTCTTTCATTTGTCAACGAAATTTGATGATCTTTGGCCCTACGGTCATCTACTCACTTAGTAGATTATGCACGTGTGAAGAGACAAAGCCTCCAACATGCGAAACCCTAGTGTTTAAGTCATAAAATATGGGTGGACGCACCTCTCCACCAAAGACAAATTTCCAACAATTTGTTCAGTGTTTAATAGCATAGCAACAAAAGGGTAGTTGGAAGAATTATCTGAAAGAAAAGTTATCAGAAATCATGAGTTCTACGAAAAGTAAAACGATGATACAAAAGAAAAAGCTACGGCTCTTTTCGGTCAATTTTCATGCATGCCGATATCTTGTTGATGACTTTAGGATTTTTGGTGGCGGTTTGCGACGGAGTTTCCATGCCGGTGATGCTCATAGACCACCAGCAAACTCATGAACAATCTTGGTGGTTCTAACACTTCAAACACCGATAATTTCACGCACCACATCAATGAGGTAACACATTATATTCAATACGTATTCACAATTACTCTTCACATAAAGAAGCTATATACATAAGGATTTGTTACTTTACGTATGTATGATAATTACTAAACGGAGTGTTGTTTATATGACTGCAGAATGCTTTGGTTCTGGTTTACCTTGCCTGTGGACAATGGGTCTCGTGTTTCTTAGGATTATCTAAATCTCTTTCCAGTATTTTGATGATTCGTCTGCTCTCTACTTTTAAGGCGATGCGTATTTTGTGTCCAATATTGTTAACTGAATCACAACTCAATATTTTTAACACAAAATATATATATACATACATATAAATTAAATTCAGAACTTATAAAATATAATGAATTCAATGCTAAATATTTTAAAAGTATCTCATCAAGTTAAAATCCTGATCCTCTATATTATGGGTTGGTTGAATTGTAAAGTAACGATTTCTTTTGCTTATAAGTTATAATATGTTTTACAATTTTGTATTCTAGAGGGATTTTTTTGGACAAGAACAGCAGAGAGGCAAGCGTCAAGGTTACGAGTAAGATACTTGAAAGCAGTTCTAAGGCAGGATGTGGATACTTTGATCTACACGTGGCAAGCACTACCGATGTCATAGCAAGTGTCTCTAGTGACAGCCTTGTAATTCAAGACTGCATTAGTGAAAAGGTAAATTAATTTAATTCCTAGCTTAATTTGTTCATTAATTCATTTTTTAAAATTTTAATAAAATCATTAATTGTAACAATGTTTATAATTTGGAAATTAATACAGGTTCCAGTTTTCTTGATGAACGTAGTAACATTTATTGGATCCTACATGGTAGGATTCTTGATGATATG